>ML820388.1:27760-72526 GCA_009831015.1 Picea engelmannii
AAACGTATAGTAATGAGAAAGGACGTTGTATACCTTGGAATGATCAGATGAAATGATAATATAAGTCTAAATACAGGTGATCAAGGGTATAATGATGGCAAAAAGTATGGGCAAAAAGGGTACATTGTGTGGTCCTAACAATAATCTAAGGGAGACCACATAGTTCGAGATAGACCACTAAAGATACATTTCAAACACTCATTAATTTCCACAAGAGTTAAGTGATGCACATTAGCTCACTTAACTGACAAGAGAAGCAGTTCCAACTCACTTAACTGACCCGAAATAGTAGTTAGTAATAATAGTAATGGAAAAAATCATTAATTAAGGAATAAATCTCTCACTCAAAGAGGAGGTGCGCATTCCCTAATAATAGATGATTTTTTGCATGGGGGAGTTGGAATAAATCATGAATAAATCAAGAATAAATCGAGAAAATCAAGAAAAATCAAGAAAATCAAGAAAATCAAGAACCGAGAGTTGAGACTAGATCTAAAATTAGCAGTTTTCCCTAAAATCTAGGGATGAGGCGCCCTTCTTCTCTATGTGGCCAAATTAGGTGAAATAAAGTGTAAATGAATGTATTAACCAAGATCTAGGAGTCTAGGCTAGGTATAAACTAATGTAAGTTAGTGATATGCTCCAACAGTGGCCACACTCCTTTCCTAACCTCAAAAAAAGACAAAAATATCATGGAGTACCTGATGTCTATGAGGTTGATGCTGGTAATTTTGAATTTTCACTATTATTCCTGTAACTTATCTAACCTACAACCCTCTTCCTTAACTAGTTCGCAACGCCAGTTTGCAGCGCCAACTCAAATATAGCTTGCACACTTCAAGGAGGTTGTTAGTTGATGGTATGACATAATACCTAGAGATATGGTTAAATGTAGGCTCTGAAAACCATATATCCTCCTTTACATGATCAATATTATGTGTTAACATCTGGCTCCATAGGGGATGGAGACCTCCTTATGAGGCTCCAAGAAAATGTAGTTCCAGTGCCTTGTCCATTGGGCTGGTGGAGTCTTATTCAAATACTAAAAGAAAACTGAAAACTGAAATGTTGAACATGAGCTTATTTATATACATGACCCTACTCTAAGTGATATTTACAAACTTCCACCATAACCACAAACAAACTTCCACCATAACCACTTTTACAAACAAACTTCCACCATAACCACTCAAACTGTTTGGTAACATAATTCTTCTCTTCACTGTAAATGATCCATAAGAAGCAACAAAAGTATGAAAACTGACTAAATACATTCTTAGGATCACCAATAATACCTCCCAATGCTGAAAAAATGATAAAATTCACAGGCTCCAAAGCATTTGAAAAGTGCAACTCCATGTATTCATTGACAGGATCATGAAACTGATGGCAAGGCATACTTAACTGATAAAAGGTTACCTTCTCTGATTCAAATTTCCCACAGGTTGTTCGATGTCCTCTACAAGCACATGTGAATAACAGACAAAGGCATTTTTTGGTTGAATGGTTGCTCCTCATCTTTAGAACCACCTATGGGCTGACTGCTAATCATTCTTGTGTGTACTGTAAGAATAGCCTGATGCTCATACACATGGTTTTTATCAAAACAGAGATGCTAATTTTTTGGTGATGGATAAGATATCAGTTGCATATGTAATTCCCCTTCAAAACCTCCATAGCATTCCCAAGGATCAAACTCATAATCATCAAATACAAAAATTGTGCGAAGAGGTTCCAAAGAAACATAGAAAAATTATGTTCATCACCATCATTGGTATATTCATCAAAAATAGGTTGTTCTTGGTTAGTATTTGAAACATCTTCTTCATCATAAGCAGGGATTCTAAAGACATCTGTTTCAGAAACAGAAATATCCTCTACATTTTATTCATAAGAAGCAAAGAAAATATGTCTTCAATTATGAAAATCTAGGAAAAAACAGAGAGGAATATTCCCTATTTTTTTTTAACTAATGTATCATTTATCTCAGCTTCATAGTCATGAGAAATATCTACTTTATTTTTATGATTATAACTATCATTTAAATCCGCATCCAGTACAGAGGAACAAGAAGAAGAAAGCATTGATCCTTCACTGATTTCCTTGACTAGGTTATCTTCTTCAACTTCATAGTCAAGAGAGAAACTTAATGCAGCTTGAACACTTTTCTCATATTCCTCACAACAATCATGAAAAAAAAACTTATAGAAGTAATACCTTTTACAGTGAAAATTGAAAGCAACATGGAATTCTCTCAAGGTGGATATGCTTGCAGGAGGAAGAGAAAAGTACCAGTATCTGGCATCATCCTTTAGGGAGAACATAAACATTTTCATTAAAACATCCTCCTGATGCAAGCTCAATTGCTCCATGCATTGATGAAAATCAATGAGATGTTGAATAGGATGATCATCCTTTTCTTCTCTAAAGATAGACAGTAAATCTCCCCATTCTGATAGATGAGATACTCGATTTGGAAAACCAGAGATGGATGAAAATTTCAGTGGACCAAATCTCCTTGCCAAGATAGCCTCCATAGCCTTTGAAATCCTGATTCTTCATGGATTGGAATTGCCAGGTGAAATTTGCAGTATTTTCTGTCTCAAATCCTTGTTTTTCATCAAGAATTGGAGTTAATCCTTATCGTTCATCCCAAGGAAAATCTTCAACTTCATCCCCGACAACGACGCGAAAAATGTTAGCACTGAGAGTCGCCCTCAGAATGCTAGAGGATAAGTCCAGTACCCATTTGATTTAAATGATTAAAACAAGTAATACTTGGTGGGTCAACAAGAAAAGAGTAATAGGGAGGGCATCATACTACTGCAAATACATTCCATTGGGCATGGAGTCATAACATTCTAAAGATCACAGGAAATTAGGATGCCTACCAGACAAAAAGATTATGCAAATATGGATAGAAGAATAGAAGGTAAACAAAGAGAAGAATGTCCACATAGAATAGATCCTTTCTGTAATATATATTAAACACTGCTTGAACAATAATCTATGATTAACAAGCAATTACCACAAATCTTTTGCAACTCATGAATTCATTAACCAAAGGTAACTTTTGATCTTCAAAATCTGTAAATATTACTCAATCAAGATGATAAGAAAGAATGAAACAAGAGAAAAATAGTCTGTTATTACAACTTTCATGAATTTATAATGGAATAAATGACTACAACACATGCCCCCAGGCTTACAAATGAGCGACTCAACTGCTCTT
Organism: Picea engelmannii; assembly: GCA_009831015.1. Classification (NCBI taxonomy): domain Eukaryota; kingdom Viridiplantae; phylum Streptophyta; class Pinopsida; order Pinales; family Pinaceae; genus Picea; species Picea engelmannii. The sequence continues at coordinate 30,993 of ML820388.1, forward strand.
CTATATCTCGCCTCTCTTGGATCATGAATCCAACCCTTATCCAAGAGATACCTCCTATCTTAAATAGAAAATAGCATCAAAATATCCCTAGGAGGTCGAATCCCATCTCTTTCATTAGATTCTAGGCCTTGGAGATAGGTGGCAATAGTCAAAGAGACAAAAATCCAACAAACTGCTAATTTTCAGAAATTTTTTGGAAGTCATTAATAAATTGTTTCTAACTCACTGCATGAGGTCTTTAATGGAGATAAAACTTAGGTGCAGGTGTCCCTTGACATCTAAATAATCCATGAGAATTTATTTGAACCCTCCTTGACAGGTGAAAACCTCCCAACAAGGAGAATTTCCAATAACTATGCAAAACAGAGAGTTTACAGCACATTCTGCAACACACTGGTGCTTTAATTATTTCTCTCAAATTCCAAAGTGGGTCAGGCTGAAAGTTGGTCAGCAAGTCAACAAGGATATCATCTTCCTCCACAAAAAATTTAAGAGAAACCCACATCGTCTTTTTGGATTTATGATCAAATATTTAAAAGCCGCTACTACAGGAAATGCCACAGTGAATTATGTAGTCCCGGTCTCAGTTCACAGTGCCAAAGGAAAATCAAGTTTCCACACTCCTTTCCTGACCTCCAAACAAGACAAAAATATCATGGAGTACCTGATGGCTATGAGGTTGATGATGGTAATTTTGAATTTTCACCAGGATGCATGTAAGTTATCCAACCTACAACCCTCTTGATTAACTAGTTCGCAATGCCAACTCAAATATACCTTGCACACTCCGAGGATGTTGTTAGTTGATGGTATGACATAATCCCTGGAGGTATGGTTAAATGTAGTCTCTGAAAACCATAAATTCTCCTTTACATTATCAATCTTATGTGTTAACATCTGGCTCCACAGGGGATGGAGACCTCCCTGTGAAGCTCCAAGAACATGTAGTTCCAGTGCCTTATCCATTAGGCTGGTGGAGTCTTATTCAAATACTAAAAGAAAACTGAAAACTGAAATATTGAACATGAGCTTATTTATATACATGACCCTACTCTAACTGACTTTTACAATTTGCTCAAGTGAAAACAAACTTCCACCATAGCCACTCAAACTGTTTGGTAACTGAATTCTTCTCTTCACTGCAAATGATCCATAGGAAGCAAGAAAAGTATAACAACTCACTAAATACATTCTTAGGATCACCAATATTACCTCCCAATATGAAAAAATTATAAAATTTTCAGGCTCCAAAGATTTGAAAAGTGAAACTCCATGTATTCATTGACAGGATCATGAAACTGATGGTAAGGAATACTTAACTGATAAAAGGTTACCTTCTCTACTTCAAAAATTCCCATAGACTTTTCGATGTCCTCTGCAAGAACATGTGATTGAATGAAAGACAAAGGAATTTGTTGGTTGAATGGTTGCTCCTCATCTTCAGAACCACATGTGGGTTGACTACTAATCATTTTTGCGTGTACTATAAGAACAGTTTGTTGCTCATACAGATTGTTTTTATCAAAACAGGGCTTCTCATTTGTTGGTGATGGATAAGATATCAACTCCATATGTAATTCCCCTTCAACACCTTCATAGCATTCCCAAGGATCAAACTCATGATAATCATATACAGGAATTGTGCTAAGAGGTTCCAAAGAAACATAGAAAAATTATGTTCATCACCATCAATGGTATATTCATCAAAAATAGGTTTTTCTTGGTCAGTATTTGAAACAACTTCTTCATCATAAGAAGGGATGTTAAAGACATCTGTTTCAGAAACATAAATATCCTCTGCATTTTCTTCATAAGAGAAGCAAACAAAATCTGCCTTCAATTCTGAAAAGCTAGGAAAAAGAAGAGAGGAATCTTCCCTAGTTTTTTTAACTAACTTATGATTTATCTCAGCTTCATAGTCAGGAGAAATATCTATTGTATTTTTATGATCATAACTATCATTTAAATATGCATCCAGTACAGAGGAACAAGAAGAAGAAAGCATCGATCCTTCATTGATTTCCTTGACTAGGTTATCTTCTTCAACTTCACAGTCAGGAGAGCAAATTAATGTAGCTTGAAAACTTTTCTCGTATTCCTCACAACAATCAAGGAAAATAAAATCAGAGGAGTAATACCTTTTACAGAGAAAATTGAAATCAACATGGAATTATCTCAAGGTGGATATGCTTGTATCAAGAAGAGAAAAGTACCATTCTCTGGAATCATCCTTCAGGGACAACATAAACATTTTCATTAAGACATCCTCCTAATGAAAGTTCAACTGCTCCATGCATTGACGAAAATCAATGAGATGGTGAACAGGATCATCATCTTTTTCTTCTCTGAAGACAGGCGATAAATCTCCCCATTCTGATAGATGAGGTACTGGATTTGGAAAACTAGAGATGGCTGAAAATTTCAGTGGAGAAAATCTCCTTGCCAAGATAGCCTCCATATCCTTTGACATCCTGATTCTTCATGGAGTGGAATCGCCAGGTGAAAGTTGTTTTCTTTTCTGTCTCCAATCCTTGTTCACCATCAAGAATTGGATTTAATCCTTGTCGTTCCTCCCAAGGAAAATATTCAACTTCATCCCTGGAAATGGCGCCAACATGTTAGCACTAAGATTCACACTCAGACTACTATAGGATAATCCCAGTACCCATTTGATTTAAATGATTAAAACAAGTAATACTTGGTGGATCGGCAAGAAAAGAGTAAGAGGGAGGGCATCAGACTGCTGAAAATACATTCCATTGGGCATGGATTCATAACATTCTGCAGATCACATGAAATCAGGCTTCCTACCAGACAAAAAGCTTATGAAAATATGGATAGAAGAATAGAAGGTAAAGAAAGAGAAGAATATCCACATAACAGAGATCCTTTTTGTAATATAGGTTAAAGAGGGCTTGAACAATAATCTATGATTAACAAGCAATTACCACAAATCCTTTGCAGCTCATGAATTCATTAACCAAAGGAAACTTTTGATCTTAAAAATATGTAAATATTACTCAAGCAAGATGATACGAAATAATTAAAACAAGAGAAAAACACTTTGGTATCACAACTTTCATGAATCTCTAATGGCAGAAATGCTTACAGCACATGCCCTCGGGCTTACAAATGAGCAACTCAACTACTCCTCTAGATCTCTCCTCTCTTGGATCATGAATCCAACCCTTCTCCAAGAGCTCCCTCCTCTCTTAAATAGAAAATAGCATCAAAATATCCCTAGGAGGTCAAATCCCATCTCTTTCATTGGATTCTAGGCCTTGGAGATAGGTGGCAATAGTCAAAGAGACAAAAATCCAACAAACTGCTAATTTTCAGGAAATTGTTGGAAGTCATTAATAAATTGTTTCTAACTCACTGCATGAGGTATTTAATGGAGGTAAAACTTAGGTACAGGTGTCCCTTGACATATAAATGATCCATGAGAAGTCATTCGAACTCTCCTTGACAGGTGGCAACCTCGCAAGAACTATGCAAAACAAAGAGTTTGCAACACATTCCACAACGCACTGGTGTTTTAATTGTTTCTCTCAAATTCCAAACTGGGTCAGGATGAAATTTGGTCAGCATGTCAACAAGGATATCATCTTCCTCCAAAAAAAATTTCAGATAAACCTACATCACCATTTTGGATTTATGATCAAATCTGTAAAAGAAACTGCTACAGGAAATTCCACACTGAATTTCGTAGCACCTGTCTCAGTTCACAGTGCCAACGGTAAATCAAGTGGCCACACTCCTTTCCTGACCTCCAAACAAGACAAAAATATAATGGAGTACCTGATGGATATGAGGTTGATGCTGGTAATTTTGAATTTTCACTAGGATGCCTACAACCTATCCAACCTACAACCCTCTTCCTTAACTAGTTCACAACGCCAACTCAAATATAGCTTGCACACTTCGAGGAGGATGTTAGTTGATGGTATGACATAATCCATAGAGATATGCTTAAATGTAGGCTCTGAAAACCATAAATCCTCCTTTACATGATCAATCTTGTGTGTTAACACCTTCCTTTAGGGCCATCTTGTAATGTTTTTACCCATCTTTGTTCTTCTAAGGCTAACCCACTTTCTTGTTGCAACTACTTTAACCATAATTAGTAAACTCACAATTTCTTGTTGCAACTAATTTATTTTTAATTATTTTATTTTTATAACAACTTCACCCATAATTAACTTATAGTTGCAACAAATTTGACTAGCAACCTTCTCGATGACTTTCTAGGATCTTCTAGAATTATTGACTTCTTTGTTGGCCTTCTAGGATATTCTAGATGATTCTTTGAGGGTCCTCCAACTTCACAAAGCCACATCTCCCTAACCGTGAGGAACCACGTGACGTTCCACATATCACCGAAAATGGAACTACATGTACTATCCATATATGATAGTCTTACTTGAAATTACATTGTCCTTCATGTCCATATTCTTTGATAAAATTCAGGTTCCTTAACCACACTTTTGGGGCTACCAAAATTTTCTATCAAACTTGCTTCAAGGGTTAACATCAATGAAAACCAACCTAATCTATCAATAATCTCCCCCTTTGGAATTTATGGCAACACATTGATGCAACACTGATGGCATAGCAATAACGATGCTCATGCTCCCCTTGTGACCATTGATCCACCTGTGAACATGCCTTTGATTACTCTCTCTCTCCCCCTTGTACATTAATGGGAAAGGGTAACTTCCCTTTGAGGTTTCTCCCCTTGTATGACTTGTCCTTTGGGTTGCTCCCCCTATATGACCTATCCTTTTGAGTTGCTTCCCTTGTCTGTATTTTCCTTTTTCTCTTCAATGGATCTTCCTCGTGTAAATATATGACATATATGAAAAGCATTGAAAAATCAATGTGGGGAAAAAACTACTCCAAGTTTCTATTGGAGATGCTCAAAATATTCCCTTTGAAGCAGTTTGGTGAAGATATCTTCTATCTTCTCCTTTGTCCCAACAAAATCAAACCTAATGTTCTTCTCTGCAACTTGTTCCTGTAGAAAGTGAAAGTTGATCAGAATGTTTTTTTTCTTGGAGTGCATCATTGGATTCTTTGATATACTTATGGCGTTGGTGTTATCACAAAATATTAGAATGGGCTCATCATATTCAACGTGTATATCCTTCAAAGTTTGTTTCATACATAGAACCTGAGTACAACATGCAGCTACTGCAATATACTTTGTTGTTGTTGTACACAATGATATTGATGATTGTTTCTTTCTTAACCATGATACCAAAAACTCACCCAAGTGGAAATATTCTCCACTTGTACTTATTTTATCATCAATTCTACATGCCTAATATGCATATGAGTAGGAAACTAGAGATAAATCATTCCCCTCTGGATACCATAATCCAAATTCTTTTGTACCTTTGAGATATATGAATATCCTCTTCACCTCCATAACATGTGATTCCTTAAGTCTTGCCTGAAATCTTGCAACTTGTCCAACTTCCTACATGACATCCATTCTAGAAGTTGTCACATAGAGAAAACTGCCAATCATCAATCTATATTGTCTCTGGTCCGCTTCCTTAGAATCATCATCCTTACTTAGCTTGCAACTAGTCTGCATAAGAGTACTGACTGGTTTTCAATCTTCCATTCCAAACTTCTTTATCATTTCTTTGATATACTTGGTATGAGAGATGAAGATACCTTTGTTTCTATGACAAATTTGTAGTCCGAAAAAGAAAGCCAACTCTCCAAGTAATGACATCTCAAAATCATTTTTCATTTCTTTGGAAAATTTTTGACTCATCCTATCATCATCACTTCCAAAAATAATATCATCAACATAAACTTCAATTAACAGGATACTATATTGATTTACCTTTATGTAGAGATTGGTGTGTGCATTTTCTTTCTTGAACCCTTATTGTTGTAAGTAGCTATCCAGTCTTGAATATCATGCTCTGGGGGCTTGTTTGAGACCATATACTGCTTTCTTCAGCCTACAGACATAATTTTAATTTTCTAAAAGTTGAAATCCTTCTGGTTTATTGATGTAGACTTATTCTTCCAACTCTACATTTAGGAAGGATAACTTCACATCAATATGATATACCTTGATATTTTTGGAACATGCATAAGATAGAATCAACCGGATTGATTCCATTCTGGAAACTAGGGAAAAGGTCTCTTCAAAATATATACCTTAAATCTGAGTGTATCCTTTACATACCAATCTTGTTTAGTTCCTGGTGAGTTGTCCATCCTTGTTCAATTTGTTTATGAAGACCTCTTTGTATCGATCATGTTCTTGTTCTCCATCCTTGGAACCAGTTCCCATGTTTTATTCTTTTCTATCTAATCTAGTTCTTCATCCATAGCTTTGATCGAATGTTCATTCTAGTTGGATTCTTCAAAACTGTTAGGCTCAACTGTGGATAACAATGCTAGGTTTTTTTGTTCTGGTGAACATATTCTTCTTCTGGTTTTAACTCTTTCATATTTATTCCCAATCATTTGTTCCGGTGGATGATTCTTTTGCACTCATCTTCTAGGGGTATTTCGAGGTACCTAAAGGTATTTTTTTTCTTTCTCTTCTTCTATTTTCTCTTCCTCGTCCTCTTTTGTTTCTTCTTCCCTCAACATTTCTTCATGATCATGTTCCACTGAATCTTTTCTTAGTTCTTTTATCTTACGTCCATCTGTCTCATTAATCATCACATTGATTCTTTCCACTATTCTTTTGAGTCTTAGATTAAATCATTTGTATGCTTTCCTTTTTCTTGAATACCCAATTAGTATGCCCTTTTCAACTTGAGAATCAAATTTTCCAATCCTGCCATCTTCTCTTTTGATGTAGCATTTACTTCCAAAAACTCTGAAGTGCTTCACATTCGTTGGTCTTCCTTTCCATAGCTCATAGGGTATCTTATCATTTTTTTTTTTGAGCATTCCTCTATTCTGTATTTGAACTATTGTATGCACTGCCTATACCCAAAATACATTTGTCAACTTGGAATCCATTAACATGGTTCTGGCCATTTCTTGCACTTTTTTGTTCTTCCTTTAGACAAATCCATTTTGTTGAGGTGTTTTGGTTACCGATAATTGCCTCTTTATCCCATGCTCACTACAAAAGTCCATAAATTCCTTTGACGTAAACTCTCCTCCATTTTTTGATCTCAAACACTTGATTTTTGAATTTGTTTTAGTTTCAACCATTTCCTTGTATATCTTGAAGTGCTTGAATGCCTTTGACTTCTTCCTGAGAAAAAAAACTACAGTTATTCTTATGTATTCATCAACCAATATCATAAAGTATTGTTCACCATTCAATCCCTTGGTTCTTGTCGGTCCAACTAGATCGGTATGCACAATTTCCAACAATTTTGTTGTGGAGTACTCCTTTGATTTGAACTTGGTCTTGGTTTTTTTTCCTTGTATAAAATTCATGTATAAAGTATTTGTAGGATTCACGATTTGGGGAATTTCTCTTAATACTTATTTTCTACTGAGTTTGGAAATATTATCAAAATTTATGTGACCCATTCTTCTGTTACATAACCAAACTTCATCTTCCTTTTCAAAGAATCATTTTTCTTTTCCAATTTCATTCAGTACATATATGTGTCTTGGAGTTCTTACAGTTGTAGCCACCAATCTGTATGAACCATCTTTTCTTATCTCGCATTTCTGTGAGTCAAACAAAAGTTTGTGTCCTTGGCCACACATTTGAATTACACTTAGTAGATTGTGTTTCATGTCTTCAATTAGTAGAACATTTTCTCCCCTGACATCCTTGCTTCCAAGCTTGACTATGCATCTTCCTATAATTCTAGTTGAGTTATCATTCCAAAATGAAAATGATACATATATTTATTTATTCAATGTTAGGAACCTATCTTTATCACCTTTCATATTCTTTGAGCAACCACTATCAACATACCATCCACGTTTCTTGTTTTGAGCCTGTATATCAAGCTTATATTCTTCATTGTTGTATTGATCCTGTTTTCTTATCCATATCCTTTATGGTTCTTATCTATGATTGTTGATATTCTATTGTGATTCTTTGGGAGGAATAGTCAATCTATAGTCTTTGGCCATGTGTCCAAAGTTGTTGCACTTGTAGCATTCTACTCCAATGCTCAAGGATTCAAATTTGTTGTAGATTCTTCTTTGTGCTTCATGAGACCTTCTTGGATAACCATTTCTTGTGTAGCCTTCATAGTTGTTTATGTTCTTGATACTGGCTCTACAATTCACAAATTTATGCCCAAATTATTACATGAGTAACATAAACCAAGAAAAATAGCTTGATACCTGTTGTCAGCCAATTATAATTTTGATTCTCAATCAACGTCCCCACAAAAGATCATACCTTTTTGTAGTTGCCATCACCTTCTATTTGTAAATGTTTATGTTTCTGAGTTTCAAGGCGATTATTGGGTTAAGTTTACCTTATTAAGTTTTTGTCGTTTGCATTTTTGTTTTATTTTTAATTCATGATTTTAATCATGAATTTAAACATAAAATTTGGCTTGGTTTCATAATCTTTTACCTTAGAAATATCATTTTAAAATCCACCCATATGTGATTAAAATTCAAATCTTATCAAATGGTTGATTAATCCATTATCAAATTTTTCTTGTTTTATTATGGTTGTTATGAATTGGTTCGATAGTTCATTGTCAAAATGTTTTCATGCATGAAGAACCTTGTTTAACTATTGATATTCTTTTCATGAGTTTAATAGTCATATCAACATTCATGCTAATGAGTACAAGCATGTTGTACTTGCATTTTCACCTTACCTTGTTGGCCCAAAACATTGATGAAGCTATTCATTATGTGCAGAGGGTTTTGTACTCTATAGGTTTTGGCACTCATCGCGAGAGATGGTATGGATTTTTGTGAACCCTCTGCTTTTTGTTCTCCCTAATTCTCCTATCCGAGTTATGATAGCCCCCAGGATCTGCTTTCACTCTCCACTAAAAAATATTTCTACTACTCAACCATTGGGAACCTAAACCTAGCCCTGGTGATTTCTGATTATATCCTTTTTATAGTGGCCATGGCTCCTTTGGTTTGGATTGAACCAATTGACTCTAAGTTTCTTTTTTAAGAAAACCCGTAATTTCATATCTGAGACACGTTTTTGCGGGATGGTTTCTTAGAAAATGGTTACGAATTTGGCCAAGCCGTTTAAAACCCATTTCGTAAATGGGGTCATTTATCTTCCACATGGGTAGTTTTTTCAGAAACCACACAATTTCAGAGATGCATCTCATTCTTTGGAGGGGAAATTTTCAGAAATTATTTTGCAGCCGAGGTAAGCGTTTTTGTTTTTATTTACTTTTCTCAGAGATCCAAGCCTGTATATTTGTTTTGCTGGGAGACCTTTCTGATAAGAAATGGATTCACATAAGATGATGCTATAGTCAATCCTCTTTTAATTACAAACCCTAACTCACACAGGCCAATGGTTGAAAGCCAGTTTGTTAATTTAATTGATGGACCAGAATTTATTGATAAAATCCCTCTAGATAAAGGATTACCATGTAGGTTTTCACCTGGAAGATCTCTGAAACAAGCAATTGTCGAATTAAAAGAAAAGGATCCTCCTATGACGATGAATGATTATAGTTTAAACATTGATGATAAACCTATTATTAAGAAAATTCGTAAGGGTAAGAGGGTTGGGAATATAATCATTAAGAACACAACCAGTTTCAAAGCAATTATAAACTCTGAACTGTCAGATCACTCTTTGGCTAATTTTTAATGGTAAAATGATTTTGTTTTGATTTCATTCAATTCTGTTATCCAAGTCGAAATAGGTAGATTTAAATTTTGATTTCATTTGCTAATTATGTAGCAAATCACTTTTGAATAATAATTAGTAATTATTAATTGTTTTTCTAATATATCAAATTGGTTTTGGTATTCTCGGGAAATGGAAGATTGTGTTGTTGATTTCTTGGAGTAAATACTTTCAATTATATGCTCAAATGTTCAGTAGTTTCTCTTTTTTATGTTTTATAAAACTTTGGTTTAATTTTGAACAAACCAACTCTTGTATGAGTGGTTTCCAGTGCACTATTTTTGTAATATTACTTGATTTTGGGAGATTCGACTCTATCCTCTGTGATAGGAGTATTTGGATCCTGAATTAGTTTAAACATTGTTCACTCTTGTTAGTGAGGACATCTTTGATTCGAACACATTATGGACATGTAATTCCCAAGACTGTATGGACAAGTTGTTCACATATCGGCTTTAGACCAACATGACATTGCTCCATTACGTTTTTCCTTTTATATTATGGAATATTAATATGTTATACAACTTTAGTCTTATTAGCATATAATGTTTCATTTTATTCTGCATTTTAATTTCCATCTATGATTTTTTGTTCATATATGATATTTGTGATCGTTATTTCATTTTAATATCATTGATTTATGCTTGATGTTAAATTGATGTATTATATGAATGCTTCATGTTTAATTTCTTTTACTATAAGAACTCATCATTACAAGGTCACTGGATCAATATGTTTATTGCTCTTCTCTTATATCCTTGCTCCAAAAATACCTTGAGTTTATTCTGGGAATGCTAGCACAAGCCTGTTACAGGTTTCTCTCACAGGCAAGATAGCTAGAAGCTTAAATTGCGTAGGGATATAAACACATTATATGACTAATCTTAGGTCAATTTTATTCGTATTTTGTTTATGTTATTAGCTTATTTATGAATGAAATAAGACATTTTAAATTGCCTATGACTGTTATTTTTTTCTTGTTTCAAATTATGTTTTATTAGTATCTTTCAATTCTTAAATTTTAGACTATTAAACGGAAAATATAAAATTATGTGCTTTCTTTATCTACTTCATTAGAAATTGCAAAAAAACATTGATTTCGCAAGACATCCACCAAAAATTGCAAATTGTAAATATCCTGTTCATAATCACATGTTCATATTTATGTTTCTATTTAACATTTGTAAATAATTATATTCGTGTACATAGTATCGTAGTTTTAGCTTTAGAGTAGTTGATTTCATTTCATTATTTTAGGACCCTAGTTGGCTAACGGAGCCATTAAACCCATCAGGTTAGATCATACCAAACGGCTTGGGTTAATTAGACAACCCCGGTCCGAATCTATCCTTCCAGTTGATGGTGTGTCACTAACGCTCGTCAACAATACCTGGGGGTGGAAGATCTTCTGAATGGTACCGCTCTTTTGAATCCTCCTTCTTCTCGGGTTCTCTCTATTGTTGGCTACTGTTGATTTTGAGTTATGAATCTTCTGGGTGGTGTAGTGTCTCTGTAATCTTCTTCTTGATTCTTCTTGCCTTATTCCTTCTTATGATAACCTCTGACTATTTCTGCATAGCTTCTTTGTTTTGTTTACTTTGAGCTTGATCCTTTCTTTGTATGGTTGTATCCTAGTCTAGATTTGTCATGGTATGGCCTTTGAGTGCTAATGATATCATCCAATACTTTAGTGTTGTTCTGATGCAAGTCCTTCTTCTGAATATGTTTTCTTAGAGTGACTATTTCTACTTCCAAGCCTTCGATCATATTGTCCTTTTTATTTAACTAATCTTTGAGTGCCTCTTTAATTATTTTTTCTTCTTCTACTTCAATTTTTATCTTCTTGGTCATCTACTCGAATTCATTAGAGTTGGAATTATGATATCATTCTTAATATTTTAGTTCTGCTTTGAGTGACTTGATTTTCTTTCTTTCAATCCTTAGCCCTTATAGTGCACTGATTAATTCTTCTCTGAGATCGAATTCTCCTTCTCCTTCAGAATATTCCACTGCCATGAAGATTACTCTTTATGTATCATTGTCACTATCTTCATCCTCATTTGATGATGAACTGTATTCCTTGGTGTAGAGACTTTTCTTGAAGATTTTCTTTTTGTTTCTTCTACCCTTTTTTATTTTTCTTTTTCTTTTCTTATTCATCACTTTATTTATTCTTATGAGGACATTTAGAAGAAAAATGACCAATACCACCACAATTAAAATATTTATTTTTTTTATAAGTAAGAAAGGGGGAGAATCCTTCTATTCAATCCATGAAAAAGTGCAAAGTGATACATTGATTTGGTGAAGGGAGAAGACCCCTCAGCAAGAGAACAGGGGATCATTTGAAACTAGCCTATGCTAAAAGAGAGCCCCATAGAGCACGTGGGCAAAGCAAGATGAAACATTACAATATAAGGAGAAAGGACCGAATCATTGTGTTGGCCGAGGAGGATCCTTTCTACCTTTTTTTTTACGAACATCAATCCAACTAGAGGAGCTGGTAGGCTCAACATCTTTTACCACCAAAGCCAGATGGTCTAAGGAAGTGCCATAATCTTGAGCTACTGAAATCAAGGGTGCTTCTTTGTCCCTGTATGAGTTGTCTGATTCATGAGGTCGCTTCTGAGTCCCTGGGAGCGACGCTGTGATCATGATTGTGTCAATTGTTTCCCCCTCTTCGTGAGGTGGGTGCAAGGACTTAACTGCGGGAGTTGGAATCATGACTTCTGTGTCTACAGGATTTTGTGTCGAGGCTGCAGGCTGGTGTTTTGGGTCAACAGTTGGCTGCTAAGCGAAAGTTGGGGCCTGCGAAGGCATTGAGGAAGGCGTAGGAGTTGGAGCATCTTTGTGATGTTGCTTGTTGTCGGAGGAAGGGTTCGGGCGGATTTTGTGAGATTTTGGTCCTTGCCAACCATTGGCTCTTTTCCGTGCTCCCGAAGTTGAGGGAGGGATGGGGGAAAGAGGACAAGTTGCCTGGAGGTGCCCTGTTTGCTGACAGGAGTGACATTTGAAGGTGGTGTTCTCATAATCAACCATCTGTATGAAAGGATCTCCGTCACCCCAGTCTATAAGAATCCTATCTGGAAGCCCTTGACTGAGGTCAATTTCAACGCATATGTGAGCGAAAGTGACGAATCCTTTCGCTATTTTGTCTGTGTCTATCTTGATAAATCTACCCAATGCATTGCCTAGTGTGGGTAAGAAAGATGAAGAATAGAAATGCAGGGGTAGATTGGGTAGTCTTACCTAGACCGGTGTAGTCATGGATGTCATGGTCAATGGATTGAATTCTGGGAACCATCGCTGCATGGAGAGTCCAGATCTGCCCCAGAACCAACGACCTTGCTCTAGCACGCATTGACATTCAGCTTTTGTGGAGAAGTTGACGATGAAGAACCCCTTGGAGCAGAAGAACAACTCATGACCCTCTGACCATGTCTTGTTAACCCATTCCTTTAGCACAGGGGCCAAGGGCCAAAGTCCGTTGAAGCGACAAATGAGGGCTTTGGCCTGGTAGAGAAAGGCATAGCCATAGACTTGGGGATCTTCGAATTCTGCTCTTGGAGGTTCTACGCACTGCTCCACAATGAAGGCAGATCCAAAGGGCTCCTTTACTTTTGAAGATTCATCCTTGAACCCCGAAGGAGCGGAAGTTCTTGATTTCACGACCTGCTTGTAAGAGTTTGGATAAGTGGCTAAAGGCGCTCCTCCACGCAACCGAGAAGTGAGAGAAATGGTTGCGTTTTTTAGATTTTCGTAGTCCCGTAGCAGAGAGCCATCTCCAAGCTGTCGTCCTTCGAAGATTAGTCATTGGAATCCAGGCGGAATACCTGTAGCTTGGTGGATTTGGGTTTTGAGTTCAAAAACAGAATCTGAGTCTTGAGCCTGCAAGCAGAGAGAAGATCCGACAATGGTATTTATAAAAAGGGGAAATCTTTCCATAGTCTCAGAGCTAGTCTTGTCGCGATATTCAAAAATTAAACCTCGCTCTTGCATTCCTCTTAACTAGATTTATGCACCAGAGCGAAGGCAGAGAATCCCCCAAGAGTCGAAGAACCCTGAGGTCTCTGCTATTTGAATGGCTTCCAATCTTTAGGTCAAGGCAGCGGCGACGGATAGGGTTTAGTACTTTCCGCATCCTCCGCTTATTCTCAGCATTGATCTGGTCCCAAATCGCTGGTTCTCTCTCACCAGAGAATGAGTTGGAGACGTCCTCCTCAGTTTCCTCTACGCCGACTGCTAGTTCTGCCCCAGCCTCCTCGGCTTCGTCACAGACCATAACCTCCGCAGAACTGAACTTCAAATGGGCGTGAAGGGTTAGAGGGAGCTCTTGGTTGGCCTTACGCTTAGAGTGGTGAGACTTCGCAATTTCTTCGGCCCCAAACACGTGCTTGTAGAAGCTTATGGCGTCCGCAGCATGCGGTGCCTCCACAGTCAAATGGGGTTTCAGGGTAGAGAATGTCCGCAGCTTGGACGCCGCGCCATTTCCCTTGCCGTTCTCCACTACAGCCGGCACAATCTCCTTAACACAGATATGACGATCACTTTGAGGCCTTATGAACTTCTTGATGCGCTTCTTCACAATCTTCTTGTTCAGCAGAGGAATCGCCATTGTCCCTCGCTCAGAGCCCCGCATTCATAGTTTCGCTCCACAATTAAAATATTTTAATGGAAGCATACCTTTGTATTTGTCGGTTCCTCTTTGCAACTTCCTTATGAAGTTTTTCATTTCTTCATCTGCCTCTAAATCATCGCTACAACTACAATCTGACTTTGGCTTTTGTTTTCTCTTCTTCTTTGTCTTCTTGGATTATTTGAATGTCGCTTCCTTTGTGATTGGGTTCTCCTCTTCTGTTCTCGTTTCATAGGCAGTGAGTATCCCATGTATCTCATCCATGCTCAAGGTGGCTAGATCTATTATTTCTTCTATGGATGAGATCTTTGGATCAAATCTCATAGGTAGGGATCTTAGTACCTTTTGAATGACAAATGGTTCCTTCATATTTTCTCCCATACCTTTAATAGTATTCACTATTTCATCAACTTGCACAAGGTAGGATGCAATGTATTCATCTTCCTTCATCTTTAATTGTTTGAACTTATCTCTAAAGGTTTGTATTTTAGCTCCCTTAACCTTTTCATATCCTTCATAAATCTTTTGAAGCTTATCCCAAAGATCTTCTGCAGAATCACAATGCATAACTTTGACAAATATTGAATTAGAAACACTGTTTAGAATAGTACCTTTATCCTTTGAGTTGTTTATTCACATTTCTTTCCATCCTTGTTTGTTGGGGGAGTGGTTGGTGTTTTTTATCCATCTACTACTTCTCGCCAAACATCAAATCCTTTTTCATGTAAAAAGGTTCTCATTCTTATACTACTGACCGTCAAATTGTGGTGCTCCAATATTAGCATATTCCATGATCTCCTTCCAGTGGTTAGACTACTTATTGAAGGATCCTCTCTTATACCAATTATTGGAATACTAAGAGGGGGGTGAATCAGTATTAGCACAATGATTACTTTTTAGCCACAATATGTATTGTTTATCCTTATGAGAATTTCATCAATAACATTTAAAGATCATAATAAGTATAAATGAACAATGAACAATAAGAAACTACATGAATACACATTACACTAATATTTTACGTGGAAACCCAATGCAAAAGAAAACCACTGAATGATTTTCTTATATGTCAAAATAAATACATTCATAGGAAGCACCAACTTCCTTTTTTTCCAGCTATAACTGGAAGGAGGATACAACCCCCTAGTTTCTCAGGCTCCAACCTAAATGAAGCTACAACTCCCTTATTTTTCCAGCACCAACTCGAAGGACGCTATAATCCCTTTTCCTTTCCCCATCTTTCCGCCTTGAAATATAAGTGTCATAATCACTATTTTCACCACTGTAACTATGCCAGTGTCAATATATCCCTGTAAAACCTATCACATAAACCTGTACCAACAACCTGTCACAACCTGTATCACCAACCTGTCACAACATGTACCAACAATCTATAACAAACTATACTAGTAAACTGTCATATTAATCTCATCAACCAATCAAATCTGATCACATAGAACTCATACCCATTGTCATAAGTGTATAACTCACGCCATATACAACTATGCCTCTCTAATCATGTGCCATACATATACAAACATCCATAAACCAAGTATAGTGAACCCTCACATCAACCATGCATCAAACCATTACTGGTATGCAACCTCAATCTGTACCAATAAATTTAGCAACACATCTTATCCTGAAACCCTCAAACATATATGAAAGGATACAAGATATATTTCATCAACATGCCCAATAATGTGTCCCAACTACAAAAAATGAGTGCACCAGCAATGTGCCTTTGTAGATCTACCTCATACAACATGTAATATACAACCAATAGTCCCTCAAGGGAAAATTCTCAATCTCCCATGACCATACCTCAATAATTCACCAAAAATCCAACTTTAAAAAAGCATATAACATACCTTTTTAGTCTTGTAGAGAACTTTGTTGTACCTAAACAATGTCACATTTTCCTGTAGCTTCTCCTCAACCTCTACAATCTGAATCACCTCTCATCCTTCAGATCTGGTAGTGCCTCATGTGTTGAAGTTAGTTGTCTCGCGGGGCCTCATGTGACAAGCTATAGTCAACTTACGGGGATGCCTCGCATGAGACTTATTGTTTGACCTGCGGGGATGACCCTAATTAGGGTTTTCTCATATTTTCCCGCTCTCCTCTGCAACTATGAAATTTTGTCATCTCTCTTCCTTCGTTGTCTCATATTTTCATAACCTTAGATATGTCAATGAGTACCTGCAATAACATTTCACAAGATAGATATTCAATGCTCTCAATAGGTGCTAATGGGAGTCTATTGATCTATTATTTATAATTTCCAAGTTCCTTCCTTCAGGGGCCATCTTTTAACTAATTTACCCATCTTCCTTTATCTAAAGCTAACCCACTTTCTTGTTGCAACTACTTTACCCATAATTAGTAAACTCACAATTTCTTGTTGCAACTAATTTATTTTTAATTATTTTCTTATTGCAACAACTTTACCCATAATTAACTTCTAGTTGCTACAACTTTGGCTAGCAACCTTCTTGATGACTTTCTAAGAGATTCTAGAATTACTGAATTACTGACCTCTTTGTTGATCTTCTAGGATCTTCTAGATGATTCTTTGAGGGTCCTCCTGTTAGAAAAACAGGACTACGGAGCAATAAAATAAAACAAATGTAGAAACAAAACACAGAAGACACACAATACAACAGAGACACAGATTTACGTGGTTCACCCAGTGTGGGCTACGTCCACCAGAGAAATTGCCAGGTCCTTCCTTTATTATTATCCAACAAATGAAGGGATACAACCTACAACAAAACATGTTGTAACTTCCTCTTCTTTCTCTCATAGTCTCCTCTCTCAGAATACAATATTCACCACCATACATAGCCACGATACATTTCCCTCATAAAAGAGGGTTTCCTTCTAGGGAAAAAAACCCTAACATAATCTCTACCATTAGCTCTGCGACCTTATAATGAATGGTCCAGATTTACAATGAAATTACAATATACTTTTACAAGGCAATTTTTGCTTCAGGGGATTCGCCCTCGAACCCCCATCGGGGGACGCTGCCCCCGAACCCCCGCTGGTGGCCCACTTTCCCCCAGACCCCCCAGCCGGGGGGATAGGCCCCCCGAACCCCGCAGAGGGGGTACCCCCCCTCTGCACTCCCCCGTGTGGAAGAGTGTACATACTTCTGGGGTGTAAATACTTCATGGGGTATAAACATGGTTGAAAGTAAAAGACCTATAAATCAGGAAGATAATCAGGCTCCACAACCAACACCTCCAACTTCACAAAGCCATATCTCCCTAACCATGAGGAAGCACATGGAATTCCACATATCACCAGAAAAAAAAACAACCTGTACTATCCATATATGATAGTCTTATCTGCAATTACACTGTCGTCTATGTCCATAATCCTTGATAAAATTCAAGTTCCTTAACCATGTTATCACATAATTTTGTCTGGAGTCGTATGTGTTCATTTTTGTGAATACCTAAGTCTATATCCTTTCCCTGTCTCTCTCCTTTTCACAGACCAGATATTGAATTTTCCCCTTCGATTGTTAAAGTCATTTTTTGTTTGCTCCTTTTGTTCGAGCACCCTAATTCCCCTTGATGTCTTACCCGAAGGATGTCTTGGCCCTAAAACTATTTTCTTTTCTCCAAGGATGAACACTTGTCTACTTTGTTTCAATCACTGTTCTTTCTGTTTTCCCCAGCCCACAGCAAGTCGTCCAAGTCCTTGTTCACTCAGGCTACAGTCATGGACATCAAGCATATCTTTCATGGCAGTCCATTTCGGGCTCGGAGCGCAATCAATAGATAGGTTGAATTTTGTTAGGGGTGGATATTCCATGATCATTCTAGATTAACTTCCCCTGGGTATTCGGGATTTCAAATTTACACGAAATATACCTCCATTAAAAGCCTTGAAGGCCCAAAGCAAGCACGAGTCATCGATATTTAAGGGGAATGGTGGCAACTAATCCAAGTGTTCGGGGAAATGAACTTCAGGAATTTCAAAGTGAGAAGTGCATGAAAGTCCCGAAGGGCCAAATCCCGAACTCCCGAAACAATCTGAGCCATCAAAAGTTGAGGACAAGTGGAGGCAGATCCTTCTCTTCAGAGTTCGGCGCTCTCAAGAATTATGGGAGTTAAAAATTGAAAAGTCTCGAAGGACCAAGGCCCGAAGTGAATCTGGACCATCCATCGGCGGGGCCATGCGTCATCAAATCTATGTCTCTGAGTAAAAGCAACTGAAGGCAGAGGAGGTTTGAGATTTGATTTTCCCAGAGTCTGGAGACCCGAAGTAATTCCTGGTTGTTCGATTCAAGAAGACACACGTCATCATATCATCCTTCGAGATATGTTATTGTTCAACGCCAAAAGTAGCACCCCATCCCAAGGCACACTTTTGGCAAATCCTAAAGTTGGTGGGGGATTGAGCTTGGCAGTGGCGCTAAATCTAGCGGGTGCGCTCAGATCACAGATCAAGACTAGATCTATGGCCATAGTCCATTGAGGGGACGCAACATGCTCGGGCGATAATTTTCTTGAGCGGTCTCACAATGGAAACCATGGTATGGAGAAAATTCTACGGGGTGAAAGGTGATGGATTGTGGGACCAAAAGCGATCTAAATCCAAATCGCTTTTGACGGCCTCACAATTTCATGTTTATATGGCATCCTATCTGAGAGTAGCATGTGGCCACCCTCTAAGCATTATGGTATCATTCAATCTTCGAGGAGGCATTTAATGAAAATAGAGATGGTGATTGAAACCTTGGATCACTCCATAAATGGAAGGCATGGAAGGCTCGACTGTGGGGACTGAACCGTCATCCCATAGTACCCCTATGGGCAGATTTTCCTGCAAAACCCATGCCAATCTAAGCTCACTTCTAACAGAGGAGTGCACATTCAGTTTGACAGAATAAATCGTCGATGCAAAGCTTTGATTGTAGTGATCAGGTCACACTCATGGTAGTGGTGTATTGTTTCGAGTATAAATAGATAGTTTTAATATTTTGATAAGGTCGTCAACTGGTTAAGCAGAGCTCCCTATTTTGTAATTTTTTGATGTTAGAATTGTTCTCTGGTTATGTATCAGATTTGAGACTTTCATATTAATAGAAGTCAACCTCTTTACATCTCTTTGTAAAAGATGTGCTAAAACACTCGGGCATGGAGGATCCAGTTGAGGGTTGTTATGATGTTGTAATGTAGGTTTGATTGCAGTGGTATCGTGACCAGTTTTAGTCAGATTCCTTTTGATATTTTTCCCTCTTACACTGAATGGCTCAGGTATGGAGGAGGCATTCGATTTTTTGTAGTTGCATGGTGATGTAGGTTTGATCATTGTGTTGTTATGACTATGTTGTTTGGACATATTTCAGTGTTTGAAACTTGAGCTTGAGAGTGATCTTGAGTATGATTTTTTCTTCTCCAAGCTTCTTGAAGGCCTGATGCCAATAACAGTCGTGTCCACCTTTCATACTAAGTCTTCCCTTTTCTTACACTTAAACTCAATTCACTAACTGAAGTTAGTTATGTCCCTCACTTCCCTATGCATTTCTTGTCCACTTTTGTGTTGAACATCATTCATATATTGAGTTTTGTCCATTGACCTCCAATCATATAAAACCAACATCCACCAAAAACTTTGATGGGTACTGGGCTTATCCTCCTACAATTTGAGAGTGACTTCTAGTGCTAACATTCATGGCGTCGTTTTCGGGGAACAAATTGAAGACATTTCCCTGGGATAGAATGACAAAGAACTTATGATTCTGAAGGTGCATCAGATATTAGAACCATTGAATATTGAAACTTGCACCTGTCGACTCCACTATTTCGACTCCACTATTTCAGTTCTGGCTCCTAAAGGAAGACACAGGAGGTCCACTTCACTGTTGCCTCTAGCAACGTTTGAAGCTTACCAAGGGGAAATTATCAAAAAGGGAAAGACAACTCAAAAAGGTACCGCCACTGTTGTACCAAGTTTTTCTGATAATTTGCATAATCCCTCTTTACCAACTCCAATAACTGTTTCTAATTCTCCTATTATACAAACTGTTGGAGTTTCAAGAAATTTAATTTTTGGGAGTTTTCCTATCGATTTATCCCCTCCTATTCTTGGTTTGGAAGGAGATATCTTTTCCACCCTTTCTCCCCGAAGTTGTGAAGTGGAAGGAGAGAGATTTTACCTTAGAAGACTTTCCTACTCCAGACTTTACTACTCCTCCTCCTATTAGAGTTGTTGCAGTTACAGAAGGGGAAACCTCTGTTACCTCTAGCCCCTCATATTTATCTCCTAACACTCAACATTTTCCTTTTTCTCCTAGAAACACAGCCCCAGTCTCCCCTGTTCAAACCCCATCTTCCCCTGGTTCTCCTCCAGTTCACATCCCAATGGCGGGTGCTAATCCTCCTAGGAACCAGATGGCTGAGATTTGGCTGCTAGATATGACCCTCTGGTTTTACCTCAACCTATGAATGCTCTCCCAGCCACAGACTACCTTAAATGCATGCCCCATTTCACACGGGAGGGAGACGTGGATGCAGAAGAGAACCTTTCATCCTTTTATAGATTTGTATAGATTTAGGCCATCGAAAATGAATATGTGTGGATGAGATTTTTTGTACAGAGCCTTGATGGTGATGCCAGGGATTGGTTTAAAGAATTTCCTCCTAGATCCATTGATGGGATTGCTACTCTAGATGATTCATTCTTGAGACATTGGGGGAATAAAAAAGATCTCCTTTATTATGTTACAGAATTTGGGGCACTTGTTATAACCCTAAATTGCACCACACATGCTTACATGGCATCAGGCCAACTCAGATCTCTTCCTTGCCAAAGCCATGCTGAATAAACTCTTGAAAACCCTCTCAAAACAAGTGGCACACGCCCTAACCCTCTACTGCACGTGTTGGAACGCTGGCAGGCCCACTACTGCACGTGTTGGAACGCTGGTTGGCCTACTACAACCCGCATTTACCTAACAAAGCACAAAAACAGGAAAGTTTCCGATGGGACAAAAAGCTTTAGGTCAGTTAACTGGAACTCCCGGTCATGCATGGCCGAGAGTTCGTCCAAAACCCTAGCTCCTTCTAGCCTATAAAAGAAGGGGTAGGGGTACTATTTGGAGAGGGGAAAAAGATAACAAAGAAACTCTGCCCAATTGCCGAATCCATTTGTCCCAACCCTTTAGCATTTCCTTAAGCCTAATGAGAATTCAAGCAAAGCAGTTGGAGGATAAAGAAGAGGAGGAGCCGGGGATCAAGATCAAGGAACGGTGGCCGATCTCTATCATTATTGTAAGTTGATTCATCTTGAGATTAATAAAAGAATACTTTTCCCGTCCCAATGCACGAGTTTTATATGTTTTATTCGATTTATGCTTAATCTCTAACTCTCTAGTAGAAAAATAGCATGCATGCATAGTGTTTTGTCTTGATTGCAGGATTGTCTTTGGAAGGAGTAGCGTAAGAAAGCGGATAAAGCGCAACGGAGGATCTACACCAAACATCAGTAAAAAGGTTAGTAGGTTCTTTCCATGTTTGCATGTGAAAAAGGGTTTTAGGTTTGGGGTGGTAAGCTAAAAGTGATTTCTTTAGGGTCATGATCTGCATGCAAGTTTAGCCCTAGCTTGCTAGTCCGTAGGGTATTATTTCCCAACAACAGAATTGGCGACTCCACTGGGGAGATTACTCTTAGCGTTTCCGGATTCAAGAGAGGTTTTTGGGTAGTTTAAAGAAGTAGAGTTTCTATTTCTTTGTTTGTTTGTTTCCTATTAGGTCAGAGCTAGCAGGGGACCTGGTTCTTAATACCAGTTTTTTCCTTGACTGTTGCTTGACATTTATTATCGGGACACACAGAGGTACACGCGGCCTGCACATGTGTAACCCACGCCCTAACCTTCTACAGCCCACGTTTGAATGCTTGTTGTAGTGGTTTCAGTAGCGTGTAGGGCTCAGAAAGATTAAGAGGCAGTCTCCTCTTCCCTGTCAGAATTTTGCATTCTCAGGGGGCTTTCTGGATCCTCTTTGGGTCTTGCTGGTTCACAGTCTTGTCTCAGTCTGATTTATTGCGTTTGTTATTTTTTGACAATTATTTTTCTTTTCTGTTAAGAAGAAGCATCCAAGCCTTTAAGAGACCCTGGTTGTCAATACCAGAGGCCTTTTCCAGGTCTGGGCTGCCTGTGTTTGTTTTGTCTTAGCATTTATACAGACCCGCCGCCTGTGCAAGTTCTGCATGCGGGTACCCGTGCGCTGTTATAGCTCAGCACACATTTGCACGCATGTTGTTTCAGTGGCAGTTGCGGGCTTAATTGGTTTCTTTTCAGCCTGGGTGGGGGCAGTCATCCCTTCCTGTGGTGAGAAGTGTTCCTCTCATGGGTTTGAGTCTAGGGATGCACAGTCAGTAGGTTAGGACCTCTTGTCCTTAGCCTGGTTCTTTATTAGTTTATTGTTGATAGAAAAGATAAAAAAGAAAAATTTTGTTTTATGGTTTTTAGACAAGCGTAAGAGTCGGTGCTTTCTTGATTGCCTTTGTGCGTCTTTTGCTCTGCTTCTTTGCGATCTGTGCTTTAAGCCAGAATTTTTTTTTTTTTTCTTGGTTTTGTACTTGTCGACATTTTCCCTTGGTTGCTTCCTTTAGCACTGAAATAAAAAAAAAAAAAATTCTCTTTTTTCATTTGCTTCTTTGTTTGAAAATTGTGTTGCTGCATTAATAGCTAAGAAGAAGTCTTTTTTCATAAGTTTTTGCAGTGCATTTAGTGCATAAGTAGCTCGCAGATTGAGTTAAATTCCTTTATGATTGCTGCATGATCTTAGAAAAGTTGAAAAGAAAAAGAAGTCTTTCTTGTTGAAAAGTTGCTGGTTTTTGCATTTTTTGTAAAAGTTTTTGCTTCCAAGCATTTCTTGTTCATTTTGCTTTGAGTCTTTACACACCATCAGTTTCACCTTCATACCTTTTGATGTAAAAAATCCCATTAAAAGCAACGTGAATTAAAATCTATTAGACTTTTTGTTTGTAGGGTTCATATACTAGCTCAGGACTAGGGCCTTGGAATAGGTTGGAGAGTAAACTCTCCAAGGCCACTCAAACCAAACATTGGAGTCTGTCAATAGGGAGTGTAGAAGTCCAGTTGCGTGAAATTTATCCGGGACCCCCCTCTAACACAGGGGATAAACACGAGGTCGCGTAAGGAAAGGTAGCAGAGATAACCCCTCCAAAGCTGGACCGAGCATAGTCGAGAACACATATCGAGGATTTGTTGAGGGATTTCGCCGTTTGCATTTGCCACGGGGCTTCGTGGGTCTCGAATCCATTCGAGGTCCTCAGTTGTCTTTCGGACCATTTTCTCTCGATACCCTTGACAGGTTTCGGGCTTGATACTCTGCTCAATTTGGTCTACCTGACTATCGACTGTACCCGCCTGGTGACTGTTCGCGTGCTGGCAAACTAGTTGCCAATCTTTTCTAGGGACATACACAGGTGACTGCGGGGGTATACCACGGTACCTAGGAAAAACATCGGGCCACACTTTGTAGGGTATACCCAGAGGGTGGTTCCGTTTTCGAGTTGCACTTGCACCGGTAAGTTGCTCTAGTGTTGGTTGTTGTAACTGTTCTTCAAAATAGTTAGTGATTGCTTGTTTTATCTCATAAGGGCTTCTTTTAGTGTGTGTTATTGTTTGAATGTGTAGAATACCTTAGCGTGTCATGGATCTTCTCACATAGTGGAGGATTCAGAGCTCTGCCGGTCACGAAGGCTTTTGGGCCTGCCGTCGGTTATACTGGAGCCACCCCCGCCACCATTGAGGCGAAAGCTAGACCAACGAGGGTCTTTCGAAGAAACCGGGTTTCAAACCATTGAGCCCGAACAACTCCTGGAGGAATCAACCGCCAATATTGGTTCGGTTGAAACCCCAAACACTGATACTTGACCGCAAGTTATTGTGCCAATTCAATTTTACAAACGCCTGCCAGTGCCTCACACAGCTATGGCAACAAATGCTGTTACTTCTACGGGGAATTCTTCCATTCCCACCACCATTGTCACCATAGGAGAAGATTCTCCTAACTTGCCTTTGTCGACGGTCTGGGCCACCATGGTCTCGGCCGCAACTACATCGCACAATGGACCGTCCCCATCTATCGCGGCGGCCACACCACCCTTCACACCTAGTGCGACAGGCTCTCTGTTTTGATACGGTATGCCTAGTTCGGGCACAAGTCCTGCACTCACTCACTCCACTTTACAGACTTTAGATCTAGGGGCAGGGAGCTCTAACGCTCCTCTGCAAGGTCAACTTGGGGGCATTCCTATCCCTTTCAATGCTTTTCCTTACGTTGGAGGTCATATCTCTCCTTCGTCCCCTTCGCTTGGTGGTCTGCATCAACAGTTCGTCGGGCAGCCTGCACACACGAGTTCATTTGGAGCTGGGAGTCAAGGAACACCTATGCAAACTCTGCCAGTAGGTTCGTCACCGTTTATTTGGAACGGGACGTTTGGTAATAACACTTTCACATCCACTACTTTCCCATCTGGGGGCACACCCATTTTTGGACAGTCTACTCCGGTACAGGGTACTATTCCTGCGTCGGGGGCACATATACTAGGACCTTGGAACTCAGGACAAGGATCCGTTCCTTCCTCTGGAATGTCGTTCTGGGGTACTTCTTTCCACAACCAATGGAACCCCGAACAAACTTCTATGCCTCTCCCCTCAGGACCGGCATGGGGTAATCCTTCCCAAAGTCCGTCAAACACGATGAATGCCCAACATCCTATGTCCTTCATGGGGAATCAGCCAATGATGTCTCCTCAGATGCAAAATGCTTACGCTGGTCAGGGCCATGGTTTCTACCAAAATCCGAGCCAGCAGCCAAACTTTTCCTGGCAACCTGGTGCCAGTCAAACTCCAGGACCCTTTTTCCCTGGCTATCAGCAGCAACCTAAACTACCATTCCTGGCGACGTTACACTTGCCAGATTTGACACGGTTGTTGAATGATCCTATCTGTCACGATCCGCATTGGCCTCCTATGCCAACGAAGTTGCCTTCGGACATTCCAAAGTTTGAGGCCAAGCCTAACGAAGATCCAGGTGATCACGTGACTACTTTCCACCTTTGGTGTTCATCTAACTCACTGAAAGATGACTTCGTCCAGTTGCGATTGTTTCAACGCACTCTTATTGGAAGTGCCGCGAAATGGTACATAGAACTTGATCATTCACGATATTCTTCTTTTGGTGAATTGGCGATGGCCTTCCTTAACCATTTCCAGTTACCTATGAGATACGACACCGACACAGAGTTGCTAGCCAATTTCGAGCAGATGACAGCGGACCATATCTCTGATCATATCTAAGAGTGGTGATGTTGAAAGAGTCTAATCAAAGTACCAGTTCCACCAGCATTCCTGCTTGAGTGGTTCCTTAAGTCGTTAGTACCGTAATTATCCAAAGACGTCGCAACTTCTGGGGTTTTCTCTGAAGAAGATGCCATCATGAGGGCTCAACAATTTGAGCTTATCTATTCTCAGTCTGGTCTATTGTACAACATCCTTCTGGATGCACCACGATTGATACTGGATAAAACCAGAAAGAGAGTTGGACCACATGCCGACGGTATCGTTGGTTCGGCACAAACTAAGCCCGTTGAGAAATTGACAAAACAATTGCAGCAATTATCTATACAACACTCAGCGGCCAGCCAGACTATTGCTTTGGATGCTCCTTCTACCCAAACATCGGAAGTACACAACGACGAACCCAAAGGCCACCCAGCAGCCCGAGGGGAAGAAAAAACAACGCAAGAAGGGTAAGGGGCATAAGAAACCCACTGATAATGATGGCGAGGGCACCACGGAAAAGAGGAAGGAGAGGTATCCATGCAACTTGTGTGCGGAATACCACCCAACCCATCTATGTCCTCAACTTGCAGAGGCCCAGAAGTTTGTCACACAACAACAGCAAGCCGTGTTGACTAATCCCTTTTAGCATGGGCAAAATTTAACTCAAGCCTCTACAAGTGCCGAAGGGGGCAGCCAGAAAACCTGCTCTCCTCCAAATAATCCCTCTTCCGCGAACGTATATATGGTTAGAGGTGATGCTTTAATAACGACTAGAGCGCATGACTATAGTAAACCAAGTGCCTCTGAGAAGGGAAAATAAGCCGAGATCCCATCTCTTCCTCTACAGATCGAGAAGACTTTGGGTGAAACAATGACATGCATTCCAAAAGGTGCATTTAAGAGAGCTTCTCACAATCCAAACGCAAGGGCCGCTCAGAACTACTCTGTGGTGGAAGATTTATCCCAAACCCCTTGTGCTATGTCTGCTTTGGAGGTCCTCCAAAGTTTCCCTGTTCAGAGGAAATCCTTGTTAACTACTTTAGGCTCTACTGAGACTTGTAACCCGGGTACCATCATGTTAGATACGACTGACTTGAAACCTCGTTTGCCTTACCACGTTGCATTTCAGATAGTAGTGGCTCATCCCACGAAAACTTTTACATGGAATATCTTCCACACGATGGTCGACAAGGGCGCTTCAACTTGTGTTATGTCGTTAGCATGCTAGAAAGCCATTGGTCAGCCCGAGTTGTCTCCATCACCTACTCTCCTCACTATGTTCGATAGTTGTTCTTTCCGACCACATGGCATCATTCCTTCTTTCTCTGTGCAGTTAGGAGGGAAGACCATGTCCGTTGAAGTAGAGGTAGTCAATGCCCCCCTCGACTACAATCTCTTGTTAGGTCGTAGTTGGACTTATGCTATGCAAGCGGTGGTCGCTACAGTTTTCTGAGTCTTATTGTTTCCACATGAGGGTCGGATCGTGACCATTGATCAATTGTCCTTCTCTAGACCTGACCCAGCTTTGTGGGCATCCATGGTTCCTATGATAGATAATCCTCAAGCTGGTGTCTTTAACGTAGGAGTTGATTTGTGCCCATATTTGATGGGTACTTTCGATTACCCACCTCCTCATGGCGATGTCAAGTTTATATCCACTCACCACAAGGCTGAGATTTTTCATGTTGCGTCATTCCGCACGACTTACTTTGAGGATCCATGGATTCTTCCTTCCCCGTCAGCCATGATGGATGAGACAGGGCACTCCGACATGTCCATGCCCTTGTCGGCTACTGAAGTAGCGTACTCTTTAGTCCAGCAAGCTTCAGCTACTCCCGATCTGATTCCCGCACAAGACTTGGATCCACTTCCAGAGCCTATCTGAGCTCAGGGTTCTCTTGCTACCACCGATTCATTAGACTTAGTCTTGCCTTCAGACGAAGCTGTAATAGAAGCAATGACTAGTCCGGACAAACCTTGGGAGGATCTTCATCACAGATCATATTTCCTCCCAGAGTTAAGCCGAATCGAGGCAGGAGAATTCACTATCACCATGACGGGAGATAAGCCATGTCCTATTAACCTCTTAGCTACACAGGAAATTTGTGTTGAGAGCAATATGGTGACTATCGCTGACACTATACCTATAAATATCTCCCGAAACCCTGGCGTCGTGGAGAATGTCTTCGTCGGAGCGGATTTCTCCCCCGAAGAGATTCAAATTTATACGGATCTTTTTAAAGAATTCCATGACGTTTTTGCCTGGTCTTACAAAGAGATACCTGACATCGACCCACAAAGTGTCTATCATGAGCTAACTTTGTTGTTTTTCAAGCTCGCTTTGAGATTCAAAAGAAACATCCAACGGGACTGCGTTTATGCTTTTCGATCTCGTCCGGATTAACTGCGAAAAGTAACCATTATGGAGTCTTCTTTAAACCCTTTTCAGACTCCTTAAAGATGAAAAGATTTCCGAGTGACCTTGTTTATTCACACTCGTTAAATTGGTCCAGAAGAACGTTCCTTAAATGGGTCTCCTTTTAAGCCCTTTTCATACCCTCTAAACATGAAAATATTGCCAAGCGATCTTGTGATCTTTCATGCTCGTTAAACTGAAATTTGAAGTCACGTCTGTCCGACGGTTTTTGACCCCTTTTTCGGTCTGGATGGTCAACTGTACGAACAAAGGTATACTCTATTGAATTCCAATTCTTTAGAAGAGTATCCTCAGGTAAGATTTTATTCCTTTTTCGGGCCTGAGGGACTAAATTTACGAAAAAGAAACGCCCCCAGAGTCCATAGCTAAGCTCTTTTCAGACTCCCTAAAATTGAAAAGATCGCCGAGTGACCTTATTCTTTCACACTCGTTAAACTTCTCTAGAAGAACATTCCTGACGGAGTCCATAGTTAAGATTTTTTCAGACTCCTTAAAATTGAAAAAATAGCCGAGTGATCTTGTCCTTGTCACACTCGTTAAAATGGTTTTGAATTGACGTCTAATCGGTGCTAGTTTACCCCTTTTTCGAACCGACTAGACTATTGTCGAAAAAGGTACCCCAATGGAGTTTCCTTTTATGCTTTTTTCAGACTCTCTAAATATGAAAAATCACCGAGATTCCCTTCTTTGGGCTCGTTAAACTTACATCGAAGGACGTTACCATTGTGTATTCTATCAACCGCATTTGCATACCTTACCCATCAGCCTTGTAACAGTTTTCTTCTGCGTCTTAACACCTTTGTCCACTGGAGGATTTTTCCCGAGTATCATTTCCCAGAACATCAGTCTTGTCCTTATGCCTCGATCTTGTATGTTTGCTATACTCGTTCCTCCGTTGTAACGTAATATTCCTTTATTGTTTTTTCAAAATCATCAAAAAGAACAAAAAAAATCAAATATACCCCAAAAAGAGGATGTGAAAAGTATTTTCTTTATTGGCAGCATCATGAGTCGCCCTTGGATAAAGCACATATGTCTGTTTGATTCATCAGACTTTGGGATGTAGTACGACCTTAGGAAGCTTTGCTCACTATATTGAGTTGTGTCCTCCACAATTTGGTTACTCTTCCAAACATATGGAGAGTTTGCGTTGCCTCCTGCTTCGTAGACTTATGATTAACAGATATGTTGCCTGAGTCTTATCACTTGTCTTGCTATTGTCCAAGGGAAGTTTGTCACTAAGCTTGAGTCGACCCCTATGCAATATGTCTCTTGTCCGCATACCCGGCCATCCTAAACGTCCAATCAAGTCTTTGTTCGAAATCACTGAAGCCTTCAGTCCGATCATCAGGATTATCAAGTCCATAACCGACGAGCCTTCGAAGACCTCTGGGTAGTGCAGTCGTACACTCATATTACACTCCTACCCAAGTTTTAGAAGATGTTGAAGTTGTTGTTCGAGATATGAAGTACAACCATCAGGCCAAATCCGCTTCTGGAGATGGATACTTTATATGTATATCTTTATGATTTTGAGATGTAGCTCCGCTGTGTATTATTCACGGCTACTCTTCATAGTTGTTTGACATGGATATACAGTGTATTTGATTGGTAGCCATGGTTCTATTTTATCCCGAGCATGGGTATGGCCGCCTCGGTGAGACATATGATATTTTTTGCAGACGACACCTCCTGATTCTTGATTACTGGGCTCACTTATTCAACATATCAGTACAGATTGTTAAAGAATTGGTAATGTATTTCGGCCATCATATGCTCTTCTGACCTCACACATTAGGGGGCATCTGTTATAAATCTAAATTGCACCACACATGCTTACCTGGCATCAGGCCAACTCATATCTCTTCCTTGCCAAAGCCATGCTGAATAAACTCTTGAAAACCCTCTCAAAACAAGTGGCACACGCCCTAACCCTCTACTGCATGCGTTGGAACGTTGGAAGGCCCACTACTGCACACGTTGGAATGCTGGCTGGCCTACTACAACCCGCGTTTACCTAACAAAGCACAAAAACAGGAAAGTTGCCGACGGGACAAAAAGCTTTGGGTCAGTTAACTGGAACTCCCGGCCATGCATGGCCGAGAGTTCGTCCAAAACCCTAGCTCCTTCTAGCCTATAAAAGAAGGGGTAGGGGTACTATTTGGAGAGGGGAAAAAGATAGCAAAGAAACTCTGCCCAATTGCCGAATCCATTTGTCCCAACCCTTTAGCATTTCCTTAAGCCTAACGAGAATTCAAGCAAAGCAGTTGGAGGATAAAGAAGAGGAGGAGCCCAGGATCAAGATCAAGGAATGGTGGCCGATATCTATCATTATTGTAAGTTGATTCATCTTGAGATTAATAAAAGAATACTTTTCCCGTCCCAATGCACGAGTTTTATATGTTTTATTCAATTTATGTTTAATCTCTAACCCTCTAGTAGAAAAATAGCATGCATGCGTAGTGTTTTGTCTTGATTACAGGATTGTCTTTGGAAGGAGCAGTGTAAGCAAGCGGATAAAGTGCAACAGAGGATCTACACCAAACATCAGTAAAAAGGTTAGTAGGTTCTTTCCATGTTTGCATGTGAAAAAGGGTTTTAGGTTTGGGGTGGTAAGCTAAAAGTGATTTCTTTAGGGTCATGATCTGCATGCAAGTTTAGCCCTAGCTTGTTATTCCGTAGGGTATTATTCCCCAACAACAACACTTAAGAGAGAATAGGGGGAAGTTGTTTCAGACTTCTAGAAGAGATTTACTAAGATGTATAAAAATATTCCCGCTAAAGTTAAGCCTACAAAAACCTCTGCCAAGATGACTTATGCTAGTTCTTTCAACCCTGAGGTTTGCCTCCTGTTGAGAGAAAGAAGAGCCACCTCCTTGGCTCATATGAAAGATGCAACCCTTGAAGTGGAATCCAATATTTTGGTAGTTAACAAGCTTAGGGGTAAGGCTGATAGAAACAAAATAAAGGGTAGGTTTGAGGCTTCGACTTCTAGTCCCTCGACTGCCCCCCCTCAAATGGATGAAATGACCAAGCTACTAAAATCACTTTCTGCTAAAATGGAAAGGTGGGAATTGGAAGGAAACAAGAGCTATAGGAATTTTCAAAATCCTGATAGTAGGGGTAGTTTCAAAAGACCAAACAATGCTCCTCAGATCAGCCAAAGAGACCAAAGAAACAGGGATAGATATGATCAGAGAATTCAAGCTCCTCTCCAAAATAACCTTGTTACTGATGAGGAAGGAGAGGAAGAAGATGTTTATCTTGAAATCCATTGTCTTGGAGACACTTCCTCATTTCCTCATCTAACCCAATATGCATACGAGGAGTCTCTCATGGATATCCAACTAAATGAGCTAAGCAGGGGGGAAAAGAACATCCATAATCCCAATAGATATAGCCTGAGGTCAAAGAAAAAAGAAGGGAAGATGGATATTTTTGATCAGCCTACTAGAGCAAAGAAGCCTGTACAAAATGTAGCAGATGGCATTAAATAAAATGAGGCAAACCCCCCACCAGTGGTCAAAATTCCAATCCCAGAAGTGGAGATTATGAAGTCTCCCTCCTCTTTCAACTTTGAGCATGAGATTCAAAATATTAGGATCCATGTACCTCTTTCAGAGTTATTCGAGTATGAGGGATTCAAAAGGTGCCTCTCCAAAATATTGCAACCCGAACCTTCATCTCATCGCACAGACTCAGTCAATCTTCAAGACAAAAATCCTTCTATCATACTGGGACCTTTGGTGGAGGATAGAGATTATTCCTCACCTACTTTCTACACTTCGTTGAACATCCATGATAAGGTGTTTCACAACTACTTGATGGATTCAAGGGCATCTCATAACCTCATGCCTAAAATTTTCATGGATGAGCTTGGGTTAGAGGTTACAAAAACCTACCATGAACTGTATTCATTCGATTCCAAGAAGGTGAAATGCCTCAGGGTTATTAAGGACCTAGTTGTCTCCTTGTTTCAATTTCCAATGAAGAGTGTGGTCATGGACATAGTGGTAGTTGATGTCCCCCCTAAGTTTAGGATACTCTTGTCTAGATCATGGATCAAAAGACTAGGGGGAACTTTGCAGATGGATCTTTCATATGCCACCATCCCTTTATTTGGAGGGGAACATAGAAGGCTTTATAGAGAAGCAAAAATTGCCTATATTATCAGTGATGAGGCCAGTCCCATTAAACACCCCATTTTCTCAGTTGATACTAATTTAGGAACCATTATTTTGCAGCTCTCTGATGTTCCTCAGCCTGCTATTGAAATCAGAAAGAAGCCTATTACCTTTTTCAAAGAGCCTCCCCCCAAGACCTCCATGTGAATTTTTTTTTTGATGGAGCCTCTTCTAAGGAAAGTGTTGATGCTGGAGTAGTTTTTATTTCCCCCACCCAAGAGACCATATATTTGTCCTACAAGTTGGAATTTGAAACAACAAACAACATGGAAGAATATGAGGATCTTTTCTTGGGTCTGAGAGCTGCCAAAGACTTGAAAATTGAGGAACTAGCAGTGTTTGGAAACGCTGAGCTGATTGTTCATCAAGTTAGAAATCTATATCAGGATAAGCACCCGAGGTTAAGGGCCTATAGAAATGAAGTATGGGATATGATTGACAATTTATTATTGGATTTTAATATTTCATTTGTTCCAAGGGAGGAGAACTCTGTGGTAGATTCCTTGACATTCTCAATAAGTAATTTCAAGGTCCCTTTTCCCCCAAAACTCAAGTATGAGGTGGAGGTAAAATACATACCCTCTATCCCCGACAATGTCAAACATTGGACGGTATTCGAGGATGATATTGATATTAAGAAGTTCCTTGAGACTATGGATGAATTTTCGGATATGCATATTGATCAGGATCAAGAGTCTAAAGAAAACCCTCATGCTAATGTTTTTATGAATAAGATTGCTAACCATCATATTGTTCAGTTGCCTAGAAACCATATTCCAAAGGGGCTTGTCCCTTTGGAGAGAATGTTTGACAGAAATGATGTTGTTGTAAAGGTTGAAGGATCAACTAAAGAGGCTGGTGTGAATGAATGCAATCTAGGAACTGACGAGGATCCCAAATAGGTCAAATTGTCTGGCACCTTGTCAAAAGAACAAAGGGTTGAGTATGCCAGACTCTTGAAGGAGTTCGCTGATGTTTTTTCTTGGACATATTAGGATCTGAGAACATATGACACCAACATAATTGAACACAAAATCCCTTTGAAAGAGGATGCCAAAACTTTCAAGAAGAATCTCAGACAGATAAATCCC
This sequence comes from Picea engelmannii, assembly GCA_009831015.1. Classification (NCBI taxonomy): domain Eukaryota; kingdom Viridiplantae; phylum Streptophyta; class Pinopsida; order Pinales; family Pinaceae; genus Picea; species Picea engelmannii. The sequence goes on from ML820388.1 coordinate 64,478, forward strand.
ATGTTGTTGTTGATTATGCAAAAGGAGGTCAAGAAGTTGTTGGATGCGCAGATCATCATCCCTTTGATATTTTCAGAGTGGGTAGATAATTTGGCACCCATGAGGAAGAAGAATGGGGAAATAAGGTTGTTTGATGATTTCAGAAATTTGAACAAGAGCTCCAAGAAAGATAACTACCCCTTGCTGAAAATGGAGCACATATTGTAGAGAGTGACTGGTTCGTCCAGGTTGTCTATGGTCGATGGTTTCTCCGAGTACAATCAGATCTATGTATTTCCTGAAGATAGAGAGAAGACAACTTTGAAAACTCCTTGGGGAACATTCATGTATGCTAAAATTCCCTTTGGGTTGATGAATGCAGGAGAAACCTTCCAGCGAGCCATGGACATCACCTTCATTGGGGAAAAGGACAAATTTGTAGTCATTTATTTGGATGACATTACAGTTTTCTCCAAGTCTGATAAAGAGCATTGTTATAAACTAAGGAAAGTATTCTTGAAGTTTCAAAGGTTTTGCCTTTCGAGCAATCCTAAGAAATCTTTATTTTCCATGTAAGAGGGAAAATTATTAGGGCATATTGTGTCAGTTGAACGGGTGAAAATTGATCCAAGTCGAGTAGAGGCCATCCAGTCCTTGTATTTTCCAAAACCACGCTCAGAAAGGGGAATGAAGTGAAATGAACCACTGAGTTCATAAATTATTTCAACCAAATCAAGAGGGTGTTGACTGAAGCACCTGTGCTCATCAACCCAGACTATTCCAAGAAATTGTTGATATTTTCCTTCTCTTCATCAGATACATTATTTGTTGTTTTACTACAGACAAATTCATATGGGATAGAACAACATATTTCCTTTTTTAGCAGAGCACTGAGAGATGCAGAAATGAAATATGATATCATGGAAAAGAAGGCTTATGCTTTGGTGAAATCCCTCAAGGATTTAAGAATCTATTTTCTTCACTCAAAAAGTATCGCATATGTCCCCTCAACTTCAGTAAAGGAGATACTGATCCAACCCGATATAGATGGGAAAAGAAGCAAGTGGATCACCAAGATTCTGGAGTTTGACCTAGAAATAAAACCCACCAGGTTGGTGAAATGCCAAGGTTTGGCCAGGTTACTAACTAAATCAAATTGTGAGGCATTGGGGGTTAATTTCATGAATATAGACTCAGAAAATCAGCAAGTCGAGATTGTTGGTGAAGAATCTCATGTCAGCCCCAACTTAGCAGGATGCCCCTGGTATAAATACATCATATACTTTCTACAGAAGTTGAGGCCCCCTGATGGTTTGGGTAAAAACAAGGTGAGAGCTTTGAAACTAAAAGCAATCAAGAATTGTATCATCAATCAGATTTTGTATTGGAAGGAGCCTCTAGGAGTCCTGTTGAGGTGTCTAGACACTCAAGAAGCCTAAAGAGCTATGTCTAATTTTCATGACAGCTCATGTGGGGGGCATCATTTTTGGAGGAATACATCATATAATATCCTCAAAGCTGTTTATTTTTGGCCCATCCTTTTTACTGAAGTTTGTGCAAATATTAGATCCTGTACCAAGTGTCAAAAGTTTGTTGGAAAGCAGTAGCTCAAATCTTTGCCTTTGAAACCTGTAGCGGTTTCTGGACCTTTTCAGCAGTGGGGTATCGACTTCATTGGAGAGATCCACCCAACCTTGAGTGGCCAACAGAGGTGGATTTTGGCTACCACTGATTATTTTACCAAATGGATAGAAGCTATCCCTACAAGGAGTGCATCCCACAAAGTGATCATAAATTTTCTTGAAGACATCATATCCAGATTTGTCTTTCCAAGCAAGATTTTCATAGACAATGTTGCCTCTTTCATATTTGAGCCATTAATTAATTTATGTGAGAAGTATGGGATCACACTAGTCCATTCTACTCCCTACTACCCTCAGTGAAATGGTTTAGTAGAGTCTTCTAACAAGAGCCTCATAAATATCATCAAAATACTATTAGAAGACAACAAGAAATCCCGGGATTCGAAGATGAAGTTTGCATTGTGGGCTGACAGAGTTACCACAAAAATATCACTAGGCATTTCTCCTTTCCATTTGGTGTATGGCGTTGAGGCAATCTTTCCTGCTCAGCTTGATTTTCCTGTGGCGAAGTTCCTCCAAGACTACCAAGGAGAACCTGATGACATGGTTAGGAGGATATTGTAGCTGGTAGAATTGCAATAGACCAGGGAGTAGCTTCTTGATAAATCACAATACCATCAACAAAATATAAAACGAGCTTTTGACAAGAGCACAAGAAAGTAAAATTTCCAACTGGGGGATCTGGTGCTCAAATGGGATGCACCCAAGCAAGACAAGGGAAAACATGGTAAATTTGAAGCCTTGTGGATTGGCCCCTTCAATATTTCTGAGGTTTTTCCGAACAACACTTATGAATTGCATAACTTGGAGGATTTCGAGGTTTTGGGTGGCCCTATCAATGGGCATTTTCTCAAGAAATGTTTTGTTTAGGCCGTGACTGACGTCCCACCATTGTAAATACCACTCCCTTTTTGTTTTTATTTTTACTTTTTATTTTAATAAGAGACTCCATAACCCAATAACTAAGGCATTGGAGTGCGTTATTGGTAGCTCATAGGGAGCATGCCATCCCCCGTGGAGCCAAATGTTATCACATAATGTTGTCTGGAGTCATATGTGTTCGTTGTTATGAATACCTAATTATGTATCCTTTCCTTGTCTCTCTCCTTTTCACAAGACAAATCTTGAATTTTCCCCTTCGACTGTAAAGTCATTTCTTGTTTGCTCCTTTCGTTCAAGCACCTTGATTCCCCTTGATGTCTTACCCAAATGAATTCTTTTCCCTAAACCTACCTTTTTTTCTCTAAGGATGAACACTCGTCTCCTTTGTTTCATTCATTGTTCTCTCTGTTTTCCCCAGCCCACAACAAGTCGTCCAAGTCCTTGTTCACTTAGGCCGTAGCCATGGACGTCAAGCGTAGATTTCATGGCAGTCCATTTTGGGCTCTGAGCGCAAGCAACAGACAGGTTGAATTTTGTCAGCGATGGAGATTTTAGGATCATTCCATATTAACAACCCCAGGGTATTCGGGATTTCAAAGTTACATGAAATATAACTCCATTAAAAGCCTCAAAGGCCCGAAGCAAGCAAGAGCTGTCAATATTTAAGGGGATAGGTGGTAACTGATCCAAGTGTTAGGGGAAATGAACTTCGGGAGTTTCAAAGTGAAAAGTGCGTGAAAGTACCGAAGGGTCAAAGCCCAAACTCCCGAAATAATCTGAGCCATCAAAAGATGAGGACACATAGAGGCAGAACCCTCGCTTCAAAGTTCGGCGCTCCGAAGAATTGTGGGAGTTAAACATTGCAAAGTCCCGAAGGACCAAGTCCCGGAGTGAATCTAGACCATCCATCAACGGGGCCACATGTCATCATATCTTTGTCTCCGGTTAAAAGCTGTGGAAGGCAGAGGAGGTTTGAAATTTGATTTTCCTGGAGTCTGAAGACCCAAAGTAATTCTTGATTGTTCGATTCAATAAGACATGCATCATCAGATCATACTCCGAGAGATGTTATTGTTCAGTGCCAAAAGTAGCACCCCATCCCAAGGCACACTTTTGGAAAATCGTAAAGTTGGTGGGCAATTAAGTTTGGCAGTGGCACTAAATGTAGCGGGTGCGCTTAGATCACAGATCAGGACCAGATCTATGAACACTATCCATTGCAGGGATGCAACATGCTCGAGCGATAATTTTCTTGAGCAGTCCCGCAATGGAAACCATGGTATGGAGAAAATGATACGGGGTGAAAGGTGATGGATTGTGGGCCCAAAAGAGGTCTGAATCCAAATCGCTTTTGATGGCCCCACAATCTTGTGTTTATATGGCAGCCTATCTGAGAGAAGCATGTGACTTCTCCTGAGCATTATAGTTTCATTCAATCTTTGAGGAGGCAGTTAATGAAAATAGAGTTGGTGGTTGAAACCTCAACTCACTCCATAAATGGAAGGCATGGAAGGCCCAGCTGTGGGGAATGAACTGTCAGCCCGTAGTACTCCTGTGGGCAAATTTTCCTACAAAACCCATGTCGATATGAGCTCACGTCTGACGGAGGGGTGCACGTTCAGTTTGATAGAAGAAATCATTGATGCAAATCTTTGATTGTAGTGACCAGGTCACACTCTTGGTAGTGGCATATTGTTTCGAGTATAAACAGATAGTTTTAATATTTTGTTAAGGTCGTCAACTAGTTGAGAAGAGCTCCATATTTTGTAATGTTTTGATGCCAGAACTGTTATCTGGTTATGTATCGGATTTGAGACTTTCAGATTTATAGAATTCAACCTCTTTTCATCTCTTTTTAAAAACTATGCTAAAATACTCGGGCATGGAGGATCCAGTCGAGGGTTGTTATGTTGTTGTAATGTAGGTTTAATTGCAGCGGTATCATGACCATTTTTAGTCAACTTCCTTGTGATCTTTTTCCCTCTTACACTGAATGGCTCGAGCATGGAGGATCCAGTCAAGTTGTTGTAGCTACATGGTGATGTAGTTTTGATCATTGTGTTGTTATGACTGTGTTGTTTGGACATATTTCAGTGTCTAAAACTTGAGCTTAAGAGTGATAATGACTCTGAGTTTTTCTTCTCCAAGCTGCTTGAAGGCCTAATGACAATATCTGTCTTATCCACCTTTCTTACTAGTCTTCCCTTTGATCACACTTAAACTCAATTCACTAACTGAAGTTAGTTATGGCCCTCACTTCCCTGTGCATTTATTGTCCATTTTTGTGTTGAACATCATTCATATATTGAGTTTTTTCCATTGACCTCCAATAATATAAAACCAACATCTACCAAAAAATCTGATGGGTACTGGGCTTATCCTCCCGCAATCTGAGGGTGACTTCTAGTGCTAACAAACCAAACCTATGGGGCTACAATAATTCGCTACCAGACTTGCTTCAAGGGTTGACAACATTGACAACCAACCCAATATATCAACACCATGCCTAAATAACTAGTGTCCTTTGAAGTTTCCTTTGAACAAATGATATTTAGGTGCATCTTAGGAATATCTTCTCAACATGATGTGTGGGAATCCTACTTAGAAGATCAAGCACGTGGTCAACTATGACCATAGCGAATGATTTTTTTTAATTTAAAATATTCTTTTATAAGGAATAAATAAAGGAAGTTGAAAAGTGTATAACCACCAAGAAAGAATCCAAGAAGACAAAAAACAATTATGTACTAAAAATGTTGTAATATACAATCAACTTACTGGAGAAAGGTGTTTTTCCTTATCAATATCTTATAAACTCTTTTCTAATATTTTAATGATAAGAATGTTGGCATGTTTTACAGGCAGTGTATGCTTTCCATTGATGGAAAGTACAACAGCGATGATGGCTTGAGTACAGGTATAATGTGCCAGGCGGGCACCAGAAGTATTTTGGGAAGATGCAATAGAGCAAGCTCGTGAAGACCAGAAGAGATAGTGCAGAGGTGCATGTAGAGTGTAAGAGTGTTCTTGTCGTTGATGGCAAATATCACGACCAACAACGCAGGGATAATGGCATGGAAATGACAATTTCAACAAGTGATCATTGGATCCCATTCAGAAGAGTAAGCTCCAGGAGTCAAGGAAGTAACTCACGATAGAAAATCGTGAAATGCAAAATGCCAAAATCCTGAAACAGGCACATCAACAAAGGTTTCAGATACCGGGAGTTGGAGGATTCAAGAGTCGAGACTCTTCATCACAGGAGTCCCGAAGTTGCGAAATGTGAAATGCTGAAATATTGAAATAGACACATCAACAAAGGTTTCGGATACCGGGAGTTGAAGGAGTCAAGAGTCAAGACTCTTCATCACAGGAGTCCCGAAGTTGCGAAATGTGAAACGTTGAAATCCTGAAATAGGCACATAAACAAAGGTTTTGGATACCGGGAGTTGGAGGAGTCAAGAGTCGAGACTCTTCATCACAGGAGTCCCGAAGTTACGAAATGTTGAAATCCTGAATCAGGCACAATGAAGGCTCGTGAAGTTGTGAAATGATCATGGCCATTGAATCCTAGCCATTTGATCGAGGTTTGAACTGGACCGTTGATCAGGCATGACGAAGGCTTGTGAAGTTTCTAAATCACAATTCGGAGTGACACATGGTAGCCACTTGGGTCACGACACATTATCGAGTGATGCAAGAGTGACCTCACTTCGGGAGTTTTGCTTTGGGATTTTTAGCTTCATCACTCCCTCAAAGTCTCGAAGGCTGAAGTCTCGGGGCAGAGGATAGTCGTCTGATCACCACGGATCGTGGATTGTTGATTTGGAGAGAGAAGTGCTTGTTTGATTGGAGAGTGGTCATATGTCCTGGTCACATTGTCGAGAGATGGAGAGAAGAGCTATAGAAGCCAAGCTCTATTTTGGAGCTCATGACATGGAGAGTCGAGACGACTCACCATAGAATCCCCGAAATGCGAAAGTGCGAAATATGTTTTTGAATAAGGCTGTGGTCACAACCAGTGGTCACATCTGCGGAAGATGGAGGAAGGAGCTAGTGCAACCAAGCTCCATTTCAGGGATCGCGACTTGGAGTGTCGATACACTTCATCATAGGAGTGTCAAAATGTCGAATGTCAAAATGCTGAAATGTCAATGTAGCCATTGGGCACCGCCGGTGGTCACGTAACTGGAAGGAGCTAGAATAGCTAGGCTCCATTTCAAGGTTCGCACTATAACTGCTAGAAACCACTGATGGTTTCTGCCAAAGGACTTGAAGAGACCTCAGGGTGATCACCAGAGAAGCTGAAGGGTATCGAGGCATCTTGTAATGAAATGAAGGGTGTTCATACAGAGTATTGACAGATGGAATATTGTTGGAGCCTGGAACTGCAACAAAGGGAATGAGCTTGACTGTGATAGAGAAGACGAAGACTCTCAACTGCTGGAGAGGCTAAGGAATCTCATCATAACACTCAGTGAGGATGAATGCATGGGTTTAACTGCCAGAGAATCTCAAGAGTTGTCATGATGATTAAGAAGAGCACTCGACACGCAGAGAGCATGTAGAAGCATTGCGAATAGAGGATGCATAAGATGCACAGATAGAACAAAAACGCGTGAAAGAGAAGAGATTGTGGGTTGTTGAGAGTGATTCAGGCATGTAGAAGGAGGTAGTGTGCAGCAGCTGAAATACAGAGAAGAGGAATGGTGCATTGAATGGACATGGTGCAGAGAGCATAAAAGGCAGAAGAATAGAAAGCGCAAGGAAAAGTGTGCAAGAAGACACTGATGCAGGTAGAGCAGAGTAGTGTAGCAGAACAGTGATGAGACCAGTAAGCCATTGATAAATATTGTATCACTGTGATAAATTGATATAAAGAAAAATCGATATTACAAGGTGGTAGGGAGGTGATAGGGATGACTATTGTCCTCAGAGGTTCAAGTTGGTGCTTGAACACAGGGAGTTGTAGCTTCCATCTGGTTGCAGCCAGAGAAACCAGGGTGACATGGTGGTGCAAGGGAGAACTGTTGTTCTCTGTTTTACAGGTTGGTGCCTGCATGATTGGAAGTTGGTGCTTCCATCCAGTTGGTGCTGGAACACTTAGGGAGTTGTTGTTTCCTTCTAGTGGGTGCTAGAGAAATCAGGGAGTTGGTGCTTCCTTCTAGTGGGTGCTAGAAAAACACAGAGAGTTGGTGCTTCCTTCTAGTTGGTGCTAGAGAAAGCAGAGAGTTGGTGCTCTCAGCAAGTTGCAGCTTGAAAAAGAGAGGTTGTATCCTCACAATGAGTTGGAGATCATATGTATGATAATGTACAGAATGTAAATATTACTTATTATACCAAGAAGAAGAGGTTTTTACCCTTTATGGGTTTCCTCGGGAAATATCTGTCTCTGTATATTTCATATGTGTGACTGATGTTGAATGTTCTATTGCTTACCTCTCTGCATTATTGTGATTGTCATTAAGTGCTCTGCAAAGAGTTTAAAATAAGCATAATTGTTTAAGCATGGTGACAACTGATTCACCACCCCCCCCCGCCCCCC
>ML820388.1:81753-102825 GCA_009831015.1 Picea engelmannii
ATTTATTGGTACAGGTTGATTACAGGTTGATGCATGGTTGATGCATGGTTCAGATTTATTGGTACAGGTTTACAGCGGTATATCTCACAGTGATAGTGTGACAGTGGTTCCATCATTCTACTTTTACTTCAGGGTGGCAGGACAAGGAAAGGACAGTTGGTTGTAGCCACCTTCCGGTTGTAGCTGGAGAACATTGGAGGTTGTAGCCAGAGATTTGGGGAGTTGGATCTTCCCTCAGGTTGTAGCCTGAGAAACTAGGGGGTTGGAGCCTCCTTCCAGTTGCAGCTGGAAAACAAAGGAAGTTGGTGCTTCCAATGANGTTTTCTCCCGATTTGGGTTTCCACATAAAACACTGGTGTACTTTGTATGTGTATGATTGTTCATTTGTTCATTGCTTATTTACTCTGCAGTTATTGGATAATAATGCTTCATTGATATAGCACTTGGATTATATGGTTAAAAGGGGATTAAATTTCTCTATTACTGATTCACCCCCCCTCTTAGTAATCCAACATGCTCATCGTGTTGGTCTATCTAGATGACATCATCTTCGGATGTAATAAAGATTCATTGGTACAATGGTTTGCTTCTGCCATGGAGTCTGAGTTTGAAATGTCTATGATAGGTGAACTGTCATTTTTTTTATGTCTACAAATTACTCAGAGGTCTGAAGGGATGTTCATTTCTCAAGAAAAATATCTAAGAGAAATGTTGAAAAGGTTTCAAATGGAAGATTATAAACCTGTGGGCACACCTATGGTTACTGGATGCAAATTAAGAAAGGATGATGACTCACCTGATGTTGATCAAAGTTCATATAGGTCAATGATAGGCAGCCTGTTGTAGATCATAGCATCTCTCCCAGACATAATGCATGTTGTTGGAATGGTAGGAAGATATCAGTCTGCACCTAAATAGAGTCACTTGCTAGATGTCAAAAAAATATTCAGATATTTGAAAGAAACAATGAACTATGGCCTATGGTATCCTAAGAATCAGAATTTTCAATTATTAGTCTACTCAGATGTTGATTAGGCTAACTGCATGGATGAAAGGAAAAGCATGAGTGGAGGTGTGTTCTTCTTAGGAGATTCTCTATAAAGTATATCGTCAAGGCATCCATAAATGTTTAAAGGAATAATTTGAGAATAATAATTCAAAAGGAAGGTTGAAGCAGAATCAGTTTCTCAACTATCTCTGTCTTGCTTCCTGTTGTTCTTGGATGGTAATGTCTCTCTCAATAGCAACCCATGAACGTTCTAATTCAACTCGGTTATTTGTTGTTTGTAAAATGGTATTAAATAAATTCAAGGCAATACTGGTTTGATCTTGAAGGCGTGGCTCAATATTGGGTTGTCTTCTACATGGAACAGTCATGGAGGATAAAACTTTATTTATTTGTGAAAGGATTTTAATCAAACCTTACTTCAAACTTTCCAGAGATGAGAACAAGAAAAACAATTTTGAAATTCAAAACAATAACATAAATACATTCGAGGTCGTTTCCTGGATTTGTAACAATTTGAAAATTTTAAACTTACATATAAGTATTATAGAAAAATACGAGGCTCTAATCAAGAAAGAATCTCATATTTCAATAGATGATAATGAAAGAAAATGAGGTTTCTAATGAAAGTTAAGTATTAAGGTTGAAAATATTTACAGGTCTTAAAATCACTGATAGCGATTTCAGAGGAAAAAATGTAAACAATTTGATATCCAAACCAATCTGAACTAAAAATCAAAGATGTAGATAACTTCAAATTGATTATTGATGATAATAACCCTATGCTTTTTAATCATCCCCTCTCCTCTTGGATGAATTTCCTGTTTCAAGACTGCTCTTCGCTTTTTACTGAAAAAGTTATCTGATGGGGGGATTTCATCTCTTGAAATCGGCTCTAGATCACTAACATATAAAGCTCCTTCATGGGGGATTCCAAAAGTTGACTGCAATGGAGTTAAAGAGGTGATAGGAGTACTGAGCTCTGTGGATTTTGTTCCTCCTGTCTTTTCTGGAACATTTTTCATGATTTCTGGATTTTTTTCTAGCTCTTTTCTCTTCTCTGTTTTTGATTCTTTTGTTTGAGAACCCTCTGTGTCTTGGGAAGGTATCTCTGTATTCTTCAACTTACCTTTGTTATTTGCTTTATCCTGTGTATTAGTTTCAAACCCTGGAGGGGGACCTTCCTGTTTGGCGGTGGGGTCAAAACTTCACCCTACAAACTCTTGGGTAGGAAACTTCACCTATGGCTCTGAAAAGATGTGAATCTAGTCTGTGAGTCAGGTGGCAAGGCCTGGACTCTGTTCAATACTTCTTCATAAGATTTAACATCTTTAAATATATCATCATAAATAGATACTTCATGTTCATACGCCTTTAGATTATAATGTATGAAATGCCTACTTATTACTTGGTAGGGGTTGTATTGTCTGTGCTCAATATCTACTAATTTCACTTCTTCTAATGACTCATCCTCTACCTTAGAATGGCCTAAATTTAATAAAGAAAATTTTCCAATATGAACAGGGAAAGATGGCCATGATTTCTTCTGAGCTTCTTTTAATTCTAATCCAACACCGCCCTTTACTATCTGATAAACTACCTCCCTGCACACCAAACTGTCCGGTAGGAATTTAGGGAGTGCATGAGGGGGAATGGAATAGCCATAAACCCTAATGTAGGAAAAATTTTCCTCAATAAACCAATCGGCAACTGCTTTAAGACTTTCTGTGATTGCATCAGAAATGCAAGGGGGTTCGCATCCAAAAAACATTTTGTGCATAGGAATAATAATACAATGACAAACCTCGTAAAATGCGTCTTTAGCATTTTATTCCCAAAGGGCCGAGTGATATTTATGAATGGGTTCTGGGCAGGAAATGCTCCAACTCCAATTCATTAATGGAAAGGGAGTCACAAAACAGATTGCATCCATAATGTATGCAGACATATAAAAAACTGCTAGTTATCCCTTTGATTTTGCTGCTTTGTAGTTTAAAATTTCTTGTGTTAGGTTATATGAAAAAATCTTATTCCAGTTAAAACCATTTCCTTCTGAAGCTTCCTCTAAAAAGGGCACCCAGTTTGCATGAAAATGACAGGGATCTTTTCTCCCGAAAAGTCTACATAACATAATGGCTATATAAACCATGTATTCATTTAAGGAGGCCGTAGCATAAATACCATGAGAATCAGCCCTAAACATTGCTTGAGACCTCACCCATCCTCTAATCATATCGGGATATGTCTGGTCTGCCTCAATACATTCTTTTCTCTGAAACTCTGCTAAAAATTCAGCATTAAAAGTGTGTTTAGGATTTGGCGAGAGTTTATACATTACTTGAATGTGCTCTAGTCTGAATGAGCTGATGATAGCTCCTTGCTCGTTTAAAATGCTCCTTGTTGGGATATCGACCTTATCCAGAGCCCATCTAGTCATATCAGTGTATGCCACGAGCCTTGGGTGCGCAGTGATCTTATGGAGCTCTGACTCAGCTATGTCCCGGAAATGATTTTTAGAATTAGGATGAGCATTCTCAAACTCGTATTCCCACAAATCAGAGATTTGAGTCCAAGATTTAATAGAATATATAGCATGTGGAGTGGTGTCGGAGATAATATCTCCTTCCTGTGCATATTCATTCTTCTTCGGTGCCTTTTTGGGTGCCATGACTTCTGTGTTTAATTGAAAACCTGTCACAGAAAATGGATGAACGAGCTCAGCTTAAAATGAAAACACAGACATTCGAATGTTTATTTTGAATACATTTAAAAAATGACAAGATTTGCACAGTTGTCACGAATTTAAAGCTCTTAATGCGGAAGATATTTTTCTGAGATACGCATTTAATGTCCGTATTTAGGCACCTTCGGGTTTTTGAAGAAAATGAGAAACCTACTTAAATGGTAAGCGAAACATGAATGAACACCTAAGAATGATTACCATTAATCTTGTTATTGAAAAAAGGCTAATTAGTGTTAATCATAGTTTAAAGCTTAAAACTTCATTTTTCGGGATTTCAAAAATCTTGATGTCAAGAGGTATGTCATCGATAAAAAACGATTTCCGAAAATGCGAAATCGCGAAATCGCGATGTTTTAATTAAGTTTTAAACGCTTTTAGCACATTAATTAATTGCGATTAGATGTTTTCGGGATTTCAGAAATCGTGATGTTGAGAAGTATGTTATCAATCAAATCCGATCTCCGAAATCGCGAAATCGTGACAGCTTGTTTTTTTAAACATGACTTAACTTATCTTAATTAACTAAATAATCGCGATTAAGGTCAAAACAACATTAGTTTAATTTGACGTGAATTGTGGATCGGGGTTTTGTAATTCAATATTTTGGGAAACATGATGACAAGAGATGTGATCTCACTGAACCATGAATCCTGAAATCGTGACATAATCATTTTAACCCTTAATCTTTCTTAGGAGAGACTAAATTAATTCGTGTTTAAATTAAGATTCCAACATTTCGGGAAATCGGGGATCGGGGTTTCACGATTCGATTTGCATCAAACGTTTGTTTGTATTAAACCTCGAATCCCGAAAATTCTTTTAAGTTTAATTTAAAAAATCGTTAGTTCAAATTTTAACACGTTTTAAATAATTTTGAAATAAAAAGCATTGGGAGTCTTATAATTTTTGTAAACCTTTTTCCCTTTCATTATCTGAAAAATTAAGAAAAAACTAAGATAAAGGTATCGTGTTCTTAGAAATGATATGAAACTCATGTTTTATGAAAAGCTGAAACCCGAAAAAGAAAAAATTAGGCCTTAGGGATAAAAATTTAAGATATGTTTCAACATATGCTCCAACTGGGGACCTCGTCTCCTTGTGGGATGAGGAGAACATGTAGACTCAGGGCCTTCATTGGGTAAATGGTGTCAAGGGTTTATCACTGCTAAAACTGCTAAAGGAGAGGAAAAAGAGAATCCATTTCAACTTTGGAAAATCTTTTCAAAACTCAAATTGGGGACTCTAGAATCTTTATCCATGCTCTCAATCAGAGGAAGGCTCCCAAAAACATGGGCCTGGATCACTATTATAGGAAGGTTATAGACCAGATGAAAGAATTCGAAGAGGTGAAGTTCTACCACATCCTCAGGAATCTTAATCAGTTGGCAGACCACAAAGCGAACAGAGGCACCTCCCTGGGCAAGGGAGTCATCAACGTAAATGGAGTTGAAAATCATGAACCAATCCCTTAGAGTCTAGGGAGAAGGAATCATCAAGAGCTCTCCTATCAGAAAATGCAGAAGTCTGAAAATTGCCAGGAAGGAATCCAAAGTGCAGGTGCGAAGGTATGAGGCAGTTGAGAGAAGACATGTGCAGGGTCGCGCTAGAATCAAGACAGAGGCATCAGGACAGACACATGAAGAGCATCCTGACTCTGTTATCATGGGGAAGAGCATCCAATTACAGTCCTCCAGGGAGACAAACATCCAGGGCAAGCATCCTGAAGAAATAGGTGAGACTCTGAATAATAGAGGGAGAAGAAGGACCTATGCTGGGAAGCACTTTCCCTCTTTGTGCTCTCAGCAAATCTCGTTTTTGGATAAGAAGGATACGACCGGGTTATCCCAGAACTCTCTCACTGTGCAGGGTATCTATCTAACCAAAAGAAGAGCCACTTAGAATGGATGCAAGCTCCAGCCGACTGCTTTCATTTTGATATTGTTTCATACTGTCCAAACCTCTTTTTCTCTATTTGGCAGCCGAAATTATGAAATTTCTTGTCTCTGTTCCGTGAATTCTAGAACTGATGTAAAGGGACCGGTTAGTATGACCAGGCCCTGTATCACTGGACAAGCACTATCCACTGGAGATGAAATTTTGAAGTAAGTTTGCTGGCAGCCGTTTAGCCAGAAGTTAATTTAAAAGGCCCATAACCGTTTTAGTAAAAACAAAAAGATGAATATCTAGTTTCGAAAAAACTGGTAAGTATAATAGAGTGATAGATAAGTATGACAACCTTACAGACACCTCAGATATTGCTTCACTGCCAGCGAGCCTGTTCAGTACCCCGGTGAAGTTATCTGTCCCTTTTTACTGAATTTCCTTTCACCGCTTCGAGTGATAATTATATATTTATACTCAGATATTGCTTCACTACCAGCAAGCCTGTTCAGTACCCCGGTGAAGTTATCTGTTTCTTTTATATTAGACGAGGGAAATCATTTAAATGAATTTCCTTTCATCGTCTTTGGGACTAGATGGGGGAAATCAAATATGAATTTCCTTTCACCATCTGTCTTATATTTAGCTTATAAATACAAAGCGGGGGCAATCAATGATACATAAAATATCAGGGGTGGTTATCTATGTAAAAATTTACAATAGAGGTTTGTCAAACTGTTTTGATTATTCTAGACCAATATTTTCTCAACTTTCAAAACCCCTTAGTCTATAGAGAGAAAAGGGAAAGATTATTTTCAGGGATTATCCTTTTGAGCAAGCTTAAATCTTCAGACAAACTATTAAGAAACCTAAGAGAGTCAGAATCAACCTAAACATAACTATTTTTAGTCAAAGAATAAGAACTATGAAGACTGGTCTTACTGAATTTAACTATTTTTTGATTTCAAAAGTTAATACATAATCTCTCCTTCTTCGATCGAGAAAATCCAAAACAATGAAAAATAGTACTGAGGGTATAAAGGAGATGTCTAACAATTTGTAAGCCAGAAAACATAGGTTGTCAATTCAAAAATAACCCTTTGGACTCTTTTCTTAAAGATTTTTACTTCGAAAAGCCTTTAAACTTGTTCTAAGTGAAACCCTTAAGGTTTAAGTATTAAAAACAAACGCTTTTATTTACCTATTAGCTTATGGGATAAGCAACGCAATTTATTTTTTTTGTAAACTAACAGAAAGTACTATCTACCACCTATTTTTTAGCAAATTAATCCTCTAAGTTCAAGCTATCTGTTTGAAACCTGTAAACAAAACAATATCAAAAATATCAGTTTTTTTTTTTTTTGGTATAAAAACTTAACTAATTTTATTTTATTTTTATTTATTTGCAAAATGAGAATAGACTTTCTAAAAATGAAAAACAAAACGGTATATACAATGAGAGTTTCTGGAAATTAATTATTCCATATAATGCTTTAAAAAACGCCCGTTGACAGGGGGATTCAAAATTTTACCATCCAAATTTTCAAGCAAAAATGAATTTTTTCCTTCAGGAGATGCTACCTTAAATGGTCCGTACCAAATATGATCGAATTTACCATTTTTTCCTGAATCCTCTTTTCGAGCATTCCATCTCAAAACCAGATCTCTGGAGAGAAAATTTATGTCCTTGGCTTTACGATCAAATAATACCTTCATGTCATCCTGGTACTTCTGTAACTTTTCATCCACTACCGCCCTGTGTTGCTGAACTTCAATCAGTTGATTTATCCTTCTTGTGAGAGGATTCGGTTCTTCCTTCTCGTCTTGCCATAGTTTCATCACAGGAAGTGCTAGGTTTATAGGCAACACTACATCTGTTCCATATACCATTTGAAAGGGAGAAGTACCGATAGACTTTTTTGTGCCTATCCGATCTGCCCACAGAGCATATTTTAAATCCAAATGCCAAGACATTTATTTTCGTTTAACATTTTCTTGATTATACTGATTAAGCTCTTGTTTGAAGATTCTGCCAGACCATTTCCCTAAGGATAGTATGCTATGGAATGACCCAGCACAATATTATATTTCTGGCAAAAGTTGACCATTGCCATAGACTTAAAAGCCTGCACATTGTCTGTGACTATATTTCTGGGACAGTCGAACCTAGACAAGATATTTTCTTCTAAGAAGTCTATAACTACTGAATCAGTAGCCTTTCTTGTTGGGATAGCTTCCACCCACTTGGTGAAATATTCTGTAGCGGTCGGGATCCATCTGTGTTGAGCACTAGAATGAGGATTAATTTCACCTATGAAGTCTAGTCCCCATTGTTGAAAAGGAGCTTCTGTCTTGACTGGGACCAATGGCATCGCTGGTAGTTTGTGTTTTCCTGCAAAAAATTGGCAAGGGCTACAAGCTCGTACCTTAGCATTGACATCTGGGAAAAATTTGGGCCAGTGATAACCATCCCTCAAGATTTTATATGTCGTAGCCCTCCAAGCGTGGTGTCCTCCACAGACTCCTTCGTGAAATTGATCTATAACTTCTTCTGTTTCCAACTCGACCAGACAGACCAAGAGGAAGCCAAGCGGGTCTTTCCAATATAATCATTTTTTGGAAATACAGTATTTGACTGCATGCATCTTTAGAGTTCTATCTTTGGATGGAGACAAGTTAGTTGGACATTTCAATGTCAGTAAGTATGTTACTATGTCCTTGTACCAATTCGACGATGCAAATTTCTCCTCGATTTTGTTTTCGACTATTTGGTCCTCAAGTTCATTCACGTCTACCCATTCTTCCTCCTCCTGAGAACTGTTTATCCCAAGAGCTCTAAAATTGGATTCAACTAAAAGTTTAGCTAAACCTTGCCCCTTTACTAATTTTTTCGATTTAACCTCCAAGTCGAACTCTTGAATTTTAGCAATCCATCTTCCTCTTTTTCCATCACTGTCTGCTTGAACCAAAATATCTTTTACAGAACTAGTGGGTACATATGCAATCACTTTAGAATGTAAAACATAAGTTCTGAAAGCTTTCAATGCTTTTACCATAGGATATGCTTGCTTGTCCATTATATTATATTTGAGTTCAGCGTCTCGGAGACTTTTGCTAAAGAAGGCTATCGGTTGCTCGAAACCTTCTTCATTCTTCTGAAGGAGTACAGCAGCAAGCGTGTGTTCAGAGGCAAATGAAAAAATAAGAAAATGTTTGAGATAATCGGGGCTCGCTAGTACTGGTGCCTCACTTATAACCTTGTTAATATGGGAAAAGGATGCTTTAGCTTCTGCTGTCCATTTTACTTCATTGTTTTTTCTGAGCATATTTGTAATCAATTTCACAATTTCAGCGAAGTTAGGAATAAATCTTCTCAAGAAATTTATTTTTCCTAAAAATGATTGAATTTCTTTCATGTTCCTAGGAATAGCTATTGTATATATAGCTTCTAATCTTTTAGGGTCAATTCTGATTCCATCTCGAGATACGATGTGACCCAACAACTTGCCTTCTTGCATAGCGAAATGAGACTTCTTAGGATTTAAGGATAGACCAAACCTGCGACATTTTTCAAATGTCTGTCTAAGATGAATCATATGGTCTTCATCTGATTTAGAGAAAACAGTAAGATCATCCAAATAGATGACTAAGAACTTGTCCTGTTCTCCAACGAAAGCAATATCCATTGCGCGTTGAAAAGTAGCACCTGCATTCATCAGTCCAAACGACAATTTATCGTACATAAACGTGCCCCAAGGAGTGGTAAATGCAGTTTTTTCTTTATCGAGCTCACTAACAGCAATTTGATTATAACCTGAAAATCCACCAATCATTGACATCCTATTAGCTCCTACTACCTTTTCAAGAACATGGTCCATTTTAGGTAGAGGATAATTATCTTTGAGAGAAGATTTATTAAGATTCTTGAAATCGACACACAGTCTAATTTCCCCATTTTTCTTTCTAACCAGGACCAGATTAGCTACCCAATTAGAATATCTTAGGGGTACAATTATCTTAGCATCAAGAAGTTTTTTGAATCCTCGTTCGATAACAGGTAATAAAATGGGGTTAAATTGTCGTAGTTTTTGTTTAAAAGGTTTGACACCAGGTTTGAGGGGTATCTTATGTTCGATCACAGAAGTGTCATATGTTTTCAGTTCTTCATATGACCATGCGAAAACATATTTGTATTTTCTTAACAACTCCGTGTATTTTTTTTTTCTGTTGATAAATATTTGGATAGTTTAACCATTCGGGGGTTTTCTTTAGTTCCTATATTACAATCTTTGACCTCCTCTGGTTGGAGTTGTAGGGTGGTTTTTGAAGGGATATCATCTTGATTAAAAAGTCTTTCCAAAGGGATTATACCCTTGGGAATTTGGTTGTTCTTGAGAAAAATCATTCGGTGATTTGCAATTTTATCGTGAAATTCTTTAGAATCCTCCCCCTCTTGCATGATCCAAATAGAATCATTTTGATTTTCTTGATCGGTATGCATTTCTGCAAATTCGTCTAATGATTCTAGAAACTTTTGAAGCTGCTCATCATCTTCAAAAACCTGCCAATGTTGTATATTATTTGGTATCGAAGGGAGATGTCTCATTTGTATGTGATATTTTAATTTAAAAGCAGTTGGGGGTGTGAAAGTTGATGCAGATTTGGCTAAAGCATCAACCTGTTGATTTTAAGATCTTGGAACGAAATGAAAATGCACATATGAGAAGAAGTTCTCGATTAAATCCCAAACACAATTCCTATAGGACCGTAATATAGGATGCTTAGCCTGGTACTATCGATTCACCTATTTTATAATTAACTTGGCATCACCAAAGACTTTGAGTTTCTTAATTTTCATCCTTCTAGCAGCTTCTAATCCTAGCACTAAAGATTCATACTCGCATACATTGTTTGTACAATCCACATTCCACTGAAGCCTATATGAAAAAGGAATAACAAATTGATCATCAGGAGCCACAAGAAGTGCTCCTGCTCTGGCTCCAAGGAAAGCCAAAGCACCATCAAAATACATTTTCCATACTCCTGTGCTATATACATTTTTCTCTATTTCTGTTTTTTCAATTTTTTATTCTATACAATTATCATCTACATCTACTTCAAAATCGTCATCAATAGATAATATACAATTTCCTAAGTCTTGGTCGGCAATATAAATTGGATGATTGTTGGGGTTGTTTGGGTCACCTACAGTAAAAGCCAACCTAGTCTCTCTGTAAAGACGAGTGTATTGGCCTCCGAAAACTGGAATTGTAGCATATGTCATATCCAACTAGAGAGATCCTCCAAGATTGGCACCCCATGATCTAGATAATAGCATACCATACTTTGGGGGAATGTCAGCGACCACTACATCCATAAGAATACTTTTAGTAGGTATTTGAGCCAAACCTACTACTAGGTCTTTAATCATACCTATGCATTTGACTTTCCTCGAATTGAAAGAATATTAGTCACCATAGGGCCTTGTGATTTCAAGACCAATTTTTCCATGATTGCCTTTGGCATAACATTGTGGGAAGCTCCAGAATCCAACATACAGTTATGGAGAAGGTAATCAAACAGGGTTAACGTAATATAAAAAGGAGCCATGGTGTCTCTTGCACCTTCGAAGTGTGGACCGAAGACTATGTTTGGTTTGTCATCCTCTAAGTTGATGACGTCAGCTTGGATTTCATCTTCGGAAAAATTAATCATCTTGGCGATTTGTTTTCTGTATATGGGATTTTTAGCTAACTCAACAAGGGGAATAGGAATTTTGATTTTATTTATTTCGTTTTCCAAATTAAAATTTCCTAGGGCCTTGTCATTTTCGATGTTCGGGGCTTCCATACCTTTCTTTTCAGTTTTTTGTTGTGATGTGAACTTGTTTTCATTTATAGGAGCTTGTGTCTTCACAGGGAGTGTTCCTACCGATTCTGACTGGACAGGTTGCGTATCAGTTGTGTTTCTTTTCGCAGACTGTTTCTCAGCAACTTTTGGAGTTGCCTCATCGGTTTCGCTTCTTGGCAAACTCTTTTTTGTCGGAACATTTGGGAGACTTTTATTTCTTGGTCTTAAATTATATTTTCCTTGTAGTTTAGCTATAATATCATCTGCAATATCTTGATAAGTGAAATATTCAGACATATTATTGCTAACATGGTCTTCCAATGTACTTTCTTTACTTAAAGATGCTTCGTAATCCTGTCTCGATAAATAAGGTGATTTATTATCGTCGCCAAGGTTACTAATATCTTCATCGATTTCTTCAAAATCTCCTAAATCTTCCTCTCCAATGTAGTTTTCACTTTTAAAGGGTGTTGGAATTTTTTGATCTTCATTTTTAATTATTTTCTCTGGTCCCTGAGGATCAGGATTTCTTCAAAAATCTTTTCTGGGGAAATTATCTCTTTTCGATTTCTCTAGTTCCATTTTTGAGATCTTGTTTGAAAGTTCTCGAATGACCCTAGCCATCTCTTCTATTCTATCTCCTAAGGATTTTCCTGATCCTGAAGATCCACCTTGTTCTTTAAATTTCCTATTTTCTTTGTTTCCAGTTTCAGTCTTTGCTTTTAGTTTCCCTGATGCCATCATGTTTGATTCAATCTCAAGCGCATCATCCTGCATTTTCATGAGATCTGTTGATCTCCTTTCTCTCAATAATAAGGCGAATTTGGGATCAAAAGAGATAGCAAAAGTCACTTTTGTTGCAGGTTGTGAAGGTTTAACCTCAACTGGAATTTTATTATACAACTTATTGAACCTCTGTGTGAATTCTAGAACTGATTCAGATTTTTTCTTTCTAAGGGCTCCAAATTCAGTCAAGTAGTAGAGGTGATCCTTCCTCTCTCCCCATTGTCTAATAAATGCACTTTCAAGTTCTTCATAAGATCTTAAAGATCCAGCTGCTAAGGATCGGAACCAGGTCCTCACCTGTCCCTCGAAAGTTTGAACGAGGAGTCTAGAATAGACATCTTCATGTTCTATTCCGAGTATGTCAGCAAATTGATCAAAAATTTTTATATGTTAATGAGCAGTCAGATCACCTTCCCCTGTAAATTTCGGAAGGATTTTCACATAATTCTCGGGGAGATCATGAAGAGGAATGGGAAGAACAAGTGGAGCATATCTAGCAGCTACTTTAGCGAAGATTCCAGGAAGCGGTACTTGACCACCTCCAGGGGCACCACCCTCATCTCCAGCACCTCCTTGTGCAACCATAGTTAGATTTGAGGCTGAAGTTCGGAAAGTGTGAGGAGAAGATTCTCGGAAATCTGGGGAAGAAACTTCAAGAAATGAGAATGTATCGTATGAGAGGGGAAGTGAAAGTGATCTTTCAAGAGTTTCTGAAGTGTTTTATTGTGTAAAGTCTGGCTGACATAAAGTATATGTGGGTAAAAAGACTTGTTTAAGAGATTTTCGTGATTTTAAAATCTTTTCCGGATCGGAGACTGGCGAGGTCTGCTTGCTATTCGGGTTTTTTCTAGTGTTCTTTCGGCTAATAGCTAGTTTATTTATTGTGGAGTCGCCAAGTGAAAAAATATTAAGCCTTAGAAGGTTTTCTGTCCTTGTTCACTATCAAAAACAGAAAATGTCAATGTCGTTCTTCCCAAGGAAAAGATTCGTTTCTTCATTCCCCGACAACGGCGCCAAAAAGATGTTGTTCCTGAGTTTATACTTTAAGGCTATAAAGTATACCGTCAAGGCATCCATAAATGTTTAAAGGAATAATTTGAGAATAATAATTCAAAAGGAAGGTTGAAGCAGAATCAATTTCTCAACTGTCTTTGTCTTGCTTCCTGTTGTTCTTGGATGCTAATGTCTCTCTCAATAGCAGCCCATGAACGTTCTAATTCAACCCGGTTAGTTGTTGTTTGTAAAATGGTATTAAATAAATTCAAGGCAATACTGGTTTGATCTTGAAGGACTGGCTCAATATTGGGTTGTCTACTACTTGGAACAGTCATGGAGGTTAAAACTTTATTTATTTGTGAAAGGATTTTAATCAAACGTTACTTCAAACTTTCGAGAGATGAGAACAAGAAAAACAATTTTGAAATTTAAAACGGTAACATAAATACATTCGAGGTCGTTTCCTAGATTTGTAACAATTTGAAAATTTTAAACTTACATATAAGTATTATAGAAAAATATGAGGCTTTAATCAAGAAAGAATCTCATATTTCAACAGATGATAATGAAAGAAAACGAGGTTTCTAATGAAAGTTAAGTATTAAGGTTCAAAAGATTTACAGGTCTTAAAATCATTGATAGCGATTTCAGAGGAAAAAATATAAACAATTTGATATCCAAACCAATCTGAACTAAAAATCAAAGATGTAGATAACTTCAAATTGATTATTCATTAGAAAAACATTTAAATAAAAATACAACAAAATTTTAGTAAACAGGGTTGAAGAACACGTAGCTACAAATTTGCACGATTCAGAATCTCGTTTGTAATCTATATTATGATGTATTGGAAAACTGTTATTACAATTGGCCCTCTCCAAAAATCCTAAAGCCCTTTCTCAGTCTTTAGAAACTACATTTATACATTTTCATCAAAATTTTCTTGTTGGTGACTAACCAACTTCCTAATATTACAGTTACAGATAAAAATAATGTCAACCGTTTACATTTTCTTTCTAATTTCTAATGATAAAAATATTTAAAAAATATTTTAAACTTGCGTTGATGAACTTCCTTTCTCTGCTTCAATACACTGAACACACTTTCCCAAAAATTTCACAAAATTCCTGGGAGCATCTGGTATTTCATTTGCTTCAAACAAAAAAAATCTTTTCTGCAATTCAGGGAAACGTTTTTCTATCATCTTTTATGTGAATTTAATAGTTTTCAACTTTAGATTTGGCGTCACCATCCATTTGTTGATCTCTGTAATATTGATTAATTTAATTTTTGAAATCTCTATTTTCATTTCCTCCAGCTCTTCTTTGAACCTTAGCTGGTGCCTGGCAATATTAATCTCACCTAATAATCCAGAACAATTATCTATTCCGATATTCAATGAATCTCTTTCTAAGAGATCGAAAATTCCCTGGAAATCATCATTGACCTCTCTTGTTATTCTTTTATATTCGGCCAGGTTTTCTTCCCACACTTTTAATATTATGTCCCCTTTAACCTGTTTAGAAATAGATAATTTATGAATCTTTCCTACTTCTTCCTTTGATGATAAAGCCACTTCCTTATGAAAAGTCGTTCTAGCTGCTTTCGCCTCCCTTTCCTTCTGGAAAACATTCTCCAAAGACTTATTTGTTTCATGAAAATAATTATGGACTACTTCCAGATTCAAGAACACTTTCTGTTGTTCTTCCTCTATTCTCAAATATATCTCCAATGCTTGTGTCCTGAAATTTTCAAGTTATACTACTTGATTAGTAATAGAAATAATTTTATCTTGTAAATGTTTATTGTCTGCTCCCAACTTTCGGACCTATTCATGTGTGACCTATATTATGTGTTTTGCCTCCTCCAAGTCTTCATTCATTTTTTGGATTTCTTGCATATCCTTTAGTCTAGCTTGTTCTAGACCCTTTTGTATTCCCCAACTAATATTTCCCTCATTTTCTTTTAATTTGTCTTGCAACTGAATTATTGTTTGGTCCTTTTGTTCGAGCATAGTTGTTAAATTGCCAACAGAATACATATTTTTTGATGCTATAGAACCCATTGTACCTGCTAATTCTGTATCAAATTATCCATCTTTGATTTTCTTTCCATCTATAATAACCCTGTGCTTTTTAATCATCCCCTCTCCTCTTGGATGAATTTCCTATTTCAAGACTGCTCTTCACTTTTTACTGAAAAAGTAATCTGATGGGGGGATTTCATCTCTTGAAATCGGCTCTAGATCACTAACACATAAAGATCCTTCATGGGAGATTCCAAAAGTTGACTGCAATGGAGTTAAAGATGTGATAGGAGTACTGAGCTATGTGGATGTTGTTCCTCCCGTCTTTTCTGGAACATTTTTCATGATTTCTGGAATTGTTTCCAGCTCTTTTCTCTTCTCTGTTTCCGATTCTTTTGTTTGAGAACCCTCTGTGTCTTGAGAAGGTATCTCTGTATTCTTCAACTTACCTTTGGTATTTTCTTTATCCTATGTATTAGTTTCAAACCCTAGAGGGGGCCCTTCCTGTTCTGGCGGTGGGGTCGAAACTTCACCCTGCAAACTCTTGGGTAGGCAACTTCGCCTATGGCTCTGAAAATATGTGAATCTAGTCTGTGAGTCAGGTGGCAAGGCCTGGACTCTGTTTAGTACTTCTTCATAAGATTTAACATCTTTAAATATATCATCATAAATAGATACTTCATGTTCATACGCCTTTAGATTACAATGTATGAAATGCCTACTTATTACTTGGTAGGGGTCATAATTTTTGTGCTCAATATCTACTAATTTCACTTCTTCTAATGACTCAGCCTCTACCTTAGAATGGCCTAAATTTAATAAAGCAAATTTTCCAATATGAACAGGGAAAGATGGCCATGATTTCTTCTAAGCAGCTTTTAATTCTAATCCAACACCGTCCTTTACTATCTGATAAGCTACCTCCCTGCACACCAATCTGTTCAGTAGGAATTTAGGGAGTGCATGAGGGGGAATGGAACAACCATAAACCCTAATGTAGGAAAAAATTTCCTCAATAAACCAATCGACAACTGCTTTAAGACTTTCTGTGATTGCATCAGAAATGAGAGGGGGTTCGCATATAAAAAACATTATGTACATAGGAATAATAATAAAATGACAAACCTCGTAAAATGCATCTTTAGCATTTTCTTCCCAAAGGGCCGAGTGATATTTATGAATGGGTTCTGGGCAGGAAATGCTCCAACTCCAATTCATTAATGGAAAGGGAGTCACAAAATAGATTGCATCCATAATGTATGAAGACATATAAAAAGTTGTTGGTTGTCCCTTTGATTTTGTTGCTTTGTAGTTTAAAATTTCTTGTGTTAGGTTATCTGACAAAATCTTATGCCAGTTAAAACCATTTCCTTCTGAAGCTTCCTCTAAAAAGGGCACCCAGTCTGCATGAAAATGGCAGGGATCTTTTCTCCCGAAAAGTCTACATAACATAATGGCTACATAAACCATGTATTCATTTAAGGAGGCCATAGCATAAATACCATGAGAATCAGCCCTAAACTTTGCTTGAGACCTCGCCCATCCTCTAATCATATCGGGATATGTCTGGTCTGCCTCAATACATTCTTTTCTCTGAAAATATGCTAAAAATTCAGCATTAAAAGTGTGTTTAGGATTTGGCGAGAGTTTATGCATTACTTGAATGTGCTCTGGTTTGAATGAGCTAATGATAGCTCCTTGCTCATTTAAAATGCTCCTTGTTTGGATATCAACCTTATCCAGAGCCCAGCTAATCATATCAGTGTATGCCACGAGCCTCAGGCACACAACGATCTTATGGAGCTCTGACTCAGCTATGTCTCGTAAATGATTTTCAGAATCAGGATGAGCATTCTCAAACTCGTATTCCAGCGAATCAGAGATTTGAGTCCAAGATTTAATAGAATCTATAGCATGTGGAGTGGTGTCAGAGATAATATCTCCTTCCTGTGCGTCTTCATTCTTCTTCGGTGCCTTTTTGGGTGCCATGACTTATGTGTTTAATTGAAAACCTATCACAAAAAATGGATGAACGAGCTCAGCTTAAAATGAAAACACGGACATTCGAATGTTTATTTTGAATACATTTAAAAAATGACAAGATTTGCACAGTTGTCACGAATTTAAAGCTCTTAATGCGGAATATATTTTTCCGAGATACACATTTAATGTCCGTATTTAGGCACCTTCGGGTTTTTGAAGAAAATGAGAAACCTACTTAAATGGTACGTGAAACATGAATGAACACCTAAGAATGATTACCATTAATCTTGTTTTTGAAAAAAGGCTAATTAGTGTTAATCATAGTTTAAAGCTGAAACCTTCATTTTTCAGGATTTTGAAAATCCTTATGTCAAGAGGTATGTCGTCGATGAAAAACGATTTCCGAAAATGCGAAATCGCGAAATCACGATGTTTTAATTAAGTTTTAAACGCTTTTAGCACATTAATTAATTGCAATTAGACGTTTTCGGGATTTCGGAAATCATGATGTTGAGAAGTATGTTATCAATAAAATCCGATCTCCGAAATTGCGAAATCGCGACGGCTTGTTTTTTTAAACAGGACTTAACTTATCTTAATTAACTAAATAATCGTGATTAAGGCCAAAACATCATTAGTTTAATTTGACGTGAATTGTGGATCAGGGTTTCGTAATTCGGGATTTCGGGAAACATGATGACATGAGATGTGATCTCATTGAACCATGAATCCCGAAATCGCGACATAATTATTTTAACCCTTAATCTTTCTTAGGAGAGACTAAATTAATTCATGTTTAAATTAAGATTCCAACGTTTCGGGAAATCGGGGATCGGGGTTTCACTATTCGATTTGCATCAAACGTTTGTTTGTATTAAACCCCGAATCCCGAAAATTCTTTTAAGTTTAATTTAAAAAATCGTTAGTTCAAATGTTAACACGTTTTAAATAATTTTGAAATAAAAAGCGTCAGGAGTCTTATAATTTTTGTAAACCTTTTTCCCATTCATTATCTGAAAAATTAAGAAAAAACTAAGATAAAGGTATCATTTTCATAGAAATGATATGAAACTCATGTTTTATGAAAAGCCGAAACCCGAAAAAGAAAAAATTAGGCCTTAGGGATAAAAATTTAAGATCTGTTTCAACACCATCAATGCCAAACGGGGAGATTGTTGGCATGTTTTACAGGCAGCATATGATTGTCATTGATGGAAAGTACAACAACGATGATGGCTTGAGTACAGGTATAATGTGCCAGGCAGGCACCAGAAGTATTTTGGGAAGACGCAGTAGAGCAAGCTCGTGAAGACCAGAAGAGATAGTGCAGAGGTGCACGCAGAGTGCAACAATGTTCTTTTCATTGATGGCAAAGATCAAGACCAGCAACACAAGGATAATGGCGGGGCAATGGCAAGTTCAACAAGTGATCATTGGATCCCATTCACAAGAGTAAACTCCAGGAGTCAAAGAAGCAACTCACAGCAGAAAATCGCGAAATGCGAAACACCAAAATCCTGAAACAGGAACATCAACAAAGGTTTCGGATACCGGGAGTTGGAGGAGTCAAGATTCAAGACTCTTCATCACAGGAGTCCTGAAGTTGCGAAATGCGAAATGTCGAAATCCCGAAACAGGCACATTAACAAATGTTTTGGATACCGGGAGTTGGAGGAGTCAATATTCGAGACTCTTCATCACAGGAGTCCCGAAGTTGCGAAATGCGAAATGGCGAAATCCCGAAACAGACACATCAACAAAGGTTTCGGATACCGGGAGTTGGAGGAGTCAAGAGTCGAGACTCTTCATCACAGGAGTCTCGAAGTTGCGAAATGCAAAACGTCGAAATCCCGAATCAGGCACAATGAAGTCTCGTGAATTTGTGAAATGATCCTAGCCGTTGGATCGAGGTTTTATTTGGACCGTTGATCAGGCACGACGAAGGCCCGTGAAGTTTCTAAATCACAATTCAGAGTGACACGTGGCAGCCACTCGGGTCATGACACATCATCGAGTGACGCAAGAGTGACCTCACTCTGGGATTTTTTCTTTGGGAGTTTTAGCTTCATCACTCCCCCAAAGTCTCGAAGGATGAAGTCCCAGGGCAGAGGATAGTCCTCTGATCACCACGGATCATGGATAGTTGATCTAGAGAGCGAAGTGCTTTTTTTATTGGAGAGTGGTCATATATCGTGGTCACATTGTCGAGAGCTAGAGAGAAGAGCTATAGAAGCCAAGCTCTATTTTGGATCTCGTGACATGGAGAGTCGATATGACTCATCACAGAATCCCCAAATTTTGAAAGTGCGAAATGCGTTTTTGAATAAGGTTGTGGTCACAGCCAGTGGTCACATCTACGGAAGATGGAGGAAGGAGCTAGTGCAACCAATCTCCATTTCGGGGATCACGACTTGGAGTGTCGAGACACTTCATCACAAGAATGCCCAAATGTCGAATGTCAAAATGTCAAAATGCCAAAATGTCGATGTAGCCGGTGGTCACCGCCGGTGGTCACGTAAGTGGAAGGAGCTAGCATAGCTAGGCTCCATTTCAAGGTTCGCACTGTAACTGCTAGAAACCACTGATGGTTTCTGCAAGAGGACTTGAAGAGACCTCAGGGTGATCGCCAGAGAAGCTGAAGGGTCTCGAGGCATCTTGAAATGAAATGAAGGGTGTTCATACAGACTATTAACAGATGGAAGACCGTTGGAGCCTAGAATTGCAACAGAGGGAATGAGCTCGACTATGACAGAGAAGATGAAGACTCTCAACTGCTGGAGAGGCTAAGGAATCTTGGCATAACGCTCAGTGAGGATGAATGCATGGGTTTAACTGCTAGAGAAGATGAAGAGTTGTCATGATGATTAGGCAGAGCACTCGACACGAGGAGAGCATGCAGAAGCATTGCGAATAGAGGATGCATAAGATGCATAGATAGAATAAAAATGCGTGAAAGAGAAGAGATTGTGGGTTGTTGAGAGTGATTCAGGCATGTAGAAGGAGGTAGTGTGCAACAGCTAAAATACAGAGAAGAGGAATGGTGCACTGAATGGACATGGCGCAGAGAGAATAAAAGGCAGAAGAACAGAAAGCGCAAAGAAAAGTGTGCAAGAAGACATTGATGCAGGTAGAGCAGAGCAGTGTAGCAGAAGAGTGATGAGATCGGTAAGCCATTGATAAATATTGTATCACTGTGATATATTGATATAAAGCAAAATCAATATTCCAGGGTGGTAGGGAGGTGCTAGGGAGGACTGTTGTCCTCAGAGGTTCAAGTGGGTGCTTGAACACAGGGAGTTGTAGCTTCCTTCTGGTTGCAGCCAAAGAAACCAGGGTGGCATGGTGGTGCAAGGGAGAACTGTTGTTATCTGTTTTACAGGTTGGTTCCTGTGTGACTGGAAGTTGTTGCTTCCATCCAGTTGGTGCTGGAACACTTAGGGAGTTGTTGCTTCCTTCTAGTGGGTGCTAGAGAAACCAGGGAATTGGTGCTTCCTTCTAGTGGGTGCTAGAGAAACATAGGGAGTTGGTTCTTCCTTGTAGTTGGTGCTAGAGAAAACAGAGAGTTGGAGCTCTCAGCAAGTTGCAGCTTGCAAAACAGAGGTTGTAGCCTTACAATGAGTTGGAGCTCATATGTATGATAATGTACAGAATGTAAAGATTATTTATCATACCGAGAAGAAGAGGTTTTTACCCTTTATGGGTTTCCTCAGGAAATATCTATCTCTGTATATTTCATATGTGTGACTGATGTCGAATGTCCTATTGCTTACCTCCCTGCATTATTGTGATTTTCATTAAGTG
>ML820388.1:107624-131413 GCA_009831015.1 Picea engelmannii
ATGGTTGGAGTCATCACTTAAAAGAGTAGCTTGTTTAGTTGCAGTCCTAGCATTAAAGTCTCCTAGCAGGAGGATATTACCTTCATTTTTCAAATTATAAATATCTTGTTCTAAATTATTATAGGGACAATTTTTATCTAGATAATTTTTCTTATAAAAAGTAGAATTAATAGGTGCAAAATAACAAATTATTATATACATCTTCTTAGCATTGGTGTCTGAAATTTCTATCCAAATGTATTGATTAAGAGGGTCAATCTTATGAAGTTGAATGTGAGGAGAAGTGCTTTTTCTAATATAACAATCTATGCCTCCTATCCCTCTACGGTGAGATTTTTTGTTCCATGCCGACCACAAGACAAATCCTTCCATGTTAAAAACATTATTATTATTTTAATATAAAATTTAATCCAATCATCTTAAAATAAATCTATACTAATTATATTAAAATAACAATAATTTAAAATAATAATAATATTCAAATTAATAAACACATTCACTATTATAAACAAACTAAAATAATACGATCCAAATTCTAAGACTAAAATAATATGAACTAAATTCTAAATAAATTTATTGATTTTCTAAGTCCCGGCTTCTAAGTTCTAGTCTATACATGTTATTGATTTTTTTCATCTCTAGGTATTTGTTTATAAACATTCTTTAAATTTTCAATTATATATATTCTTTCAAAAACTCTATATAATATTAATCTATTCAAATTAATATAATTTATACTAATTATATTAAAATAATATTAATCTATTCAAATTAATATAATTTTATATTAATTATATTAAAATAATAATAATGCTTAGCATAGCAAACGCGTTCACTATTATAAACAAGATTAAATTGGTATCAACTAGATAAATCTGTTGATACCAAGCGTCTTTACTCTTATAAATCTTTATCTATAGAGTAAATCTTTGTCTATAAGCATTATAGAAGTTTTTTATATCTAAATCCTAGTCTATAGGTAATTGATTTTGGTTTCATTGCATTTTCTTTGAACTTTAGACATTTAATTATGTATATTCTTCCACTAACTTTATATAATATTAATTTATTCAAATTAAGATATTTTTTTAAATGAGAATAAATTGATATTAACAATAAAAATATTAAAATTTTAAATCCTAGCTTAAAAGTCCAAGTATTTATAAATTATTAAACTTTTTCATCTATAAATCCTAATTTGTAAATATTATTGAATTTTTCATCACTAAATCATAGTATATAAATATTATTAAAAATCTCTAAGTTCTAGTTTATAATACATTGGTTTTTGTTTTAATATATTTTCTATGAACTTTATGTATTTCTCTTAACTATATCCTTTCAATAACATTATATAAAATAACTCATTTACATTAAAATAAATTTATATTAATAAATTAAATTATACTCTATATAAATTATTAACTTTTTTCATTTCTATGTTTTTTATTGATATTTTTCTATTATATTTTCATTGATCTTTAAAAATTTCAATTATGATATTTTTTCAATAATTTTATATAAAATTAATCCATTCAAATTAAAAATATATATATATTAATTAATTAAAACAATAATAATACTTAAGTTATTAAACACTTTTACTATTAAAAATAATATTAAATTGACATCAATCAAATTCCAAATAAAATTATTAAAATTTTAAGTCTGTCTAGGTCTCTATAAATTATTGATTTTTTCATCATTAAATCTTATTATAATTTTAAGTCTCGACCTAAAAATTAAATTTTCTATTAATTATTAATTTTCTTATAATTTTTTTTATAATATTAATTATTAATTTTCTTAAAAAAAAAAAATTTAATTTTAAATCTTAATCTAAAAGTTTAAATCTCTATAAATTATTAATTTTTTCTTATTATAATTTTACGTCTCAACCTAAAAATTTTCTATTAATTATTAAATTTTTCATCCTAAAATCTTATTATAATTTTAAGTTTTAGTTTAAAAATTCAAATCTCTATAAATTATTAACTTTTTCATCAATATCTTAATCTATATTAATAATTTTAAATTTTAATTTAAAAATTCAAATCTCTATAAATTATTAACTTTTTCATCACTATCTTAATCTATATTGAATGTGTTGTTGGTTTTTCTTTCATCCTAAAATTCCAAGTCTTTATATTTATTAATTTTTTCATCACTAAATCTTACTTTATATTGAACATTTTCATCACTAAATTCTAATCTATATGTCATATGTCATTCTACAGTAAACGTTTTCATCTCTAAATTATAATCTTTTCCACAAGAAATTTATCTTTATATTCAAAAAAAAAAAAAAAATAGTTTTCATACAACTATCCTTTCGATAGACCTATAAACAAAACTAGGAGTTGGCATCAATACATAACTATGTCTTGCTCTCAATACATATAAGCCTTTTGGCATCATCCAAAAAAAAAACACATATTATGAACCAAATTCAAAAGATAGGAGTATACTCTCAAAGTACTAAGAATCAACACTAAGGCTGATATAAACCACCCACAAAGAAAGTAGAAAAAAAACTGACTTTGTTTCAGGATTAGAATAACTTCAAGTAATGAGTAGGACCCTCATTACCATCCTCCCATTGTGTAAAAGCAATATTTCCTAGCAGATTTGATAGCGCCTTTTTTGATAAGTTATCTTATTCCATATTCTCTTCTCTATATATGTGAGACAATGAGATATCCCTGAAGTGCAAAAGAGTTTCTTTGATCCTTTCTTTCCAGCGTTCTAGAGCTACCTCCTGGAGGTATCCTGTCTTATTTAGCCATTCTATTACAATCTTAGAGTCCCCAACCAAAAGCATTTAGGAAATTGATAGTCTTATGGCCAAAGTTAGAGAGGCCCAAGCCCCCAAGAGTTCAGCCCTGGTGTTTTATCCTTGCCCACAATTGAAAGTCCATAGATAAGATGTGTTGCTATTTATCATTATCTTGCCTCCTGCCCCGCTAATTTCACCCCTTTTTTTGTGTTGCTTTGTCAAACCATGCAATAGCTTTTCCAATCGGAAGAATTACTTGGGTAATACGAGAAGGATTGACTTTTTCCTTGATTCCATAAATACTAGGAGCTCCTATAGCTTTGTAAGCTACCTTCTAGGAAGAGGGTGAACCTGCATCAAAGATAGTTAAGTTTATTTCATTCCAAATGTACCAGCTAAGGAGAGCAGGCAGCGAAGGATAAGATGTATTTAACTTTGTCCAGTTTTCATAACAATCACTCATCGATGTACCAGTCCATCCACTTGGTAACTTTAGAACACTTATTACCTTGTTCCAAACAACAGTAGTGAATGGGAAGTTCACAAATAAATGCATACCTGTCTCACTACTGTTTTTTCATAGGATACAAATGCTAGGACCCCCCCAACCACATTTTTGGATATTTTCCCAATTAAGGATCTTATTTTCTGCCACCAACCATGTAAATAACTTGATTTTTAATGGGCAGTCCCATTTCCAGAGATTTCTCCTCCATCCAGCTACTTTAGTCATCCAAATCTTTGTCGCTATTGCATTACACACATTTTTTACTGTTAACCGGCATGTGTTGTCACCTCTTGTCCATAATAAATCATCCAGGTGATCCTGAAGTTGAATACCTGAGTAGATCGGATTGTGTCTGCACTTTTCCCACTCAATAGTTAAATCTCCCTCGAGCTCCATAGCAGGAATGCCCAACCAGTTAGAGCATATAGCTCCCCGGGCTTGTTCACAACGTGCTTGGTACAGAAAGTATACTTTTTTGTGGTTTAATATATTTATTAGCTCAGATGATAATAGAGAATCATTACCCAGACCCAATATAACGTGTTGCCCTATAAAAATAGACTTCCCAGTTCTAGGATTCCAAGCAAGTCACTAGAGATCAAACGGTAAGGAATTTATTAAGTTTTTCCAGGTTTGAGATCCGAAAGTCACCTTCGTCGATGTCGATCTTAACCAAGTGTGAACCTGTTCATGAAGAATATACTTATCTTTTTTCACTCTATTCCATATACCAAGTTTTGTCAATACTCTCCATAAAGTATTTGATTCCAGTGCCCGATTAAATATGTACAGATTTCTCAAGACCCATCCTCCAAATAGTTTTGGCTTCGAAACCAATTCCCACTTGCACAAATAAAAACTTATGTTCTTCTTATTTCCAGACCAAAGAAAAGAAAAGACCATCTGCCTAATTTTATTTAAGACTGATAGTGGAATATGAGCTAAAGTCAACCAGTAAATTGGAAGATTTTGCAAGATAAGTTTAACAAAAATATACCTACCTCCCAAAGATAACAGCCCGTTGCACCAGTGATTGATTCTACGATCAAACTTTTCTAGGAGCCAGCTCCAATCCTCCACTTTATAGCTCTCTATTTTTAGATAGTACCCCAAGTAATTGAAAACCCCCGAAAGGTCTTTAGAATCAATAATGTATAAAACTTTTAGTTCTTCTATAGTCTCTTGTTGTGTTCCTGAGTACATAAAACTCGATTTTTGAATATTGAATCTCATACCCGACACCTTACAGAAAATATTAAGAATTTTGTTTATCTCAATCCATTCAGACATCTTGGCATTTTTCAATATGATCATGTCATCCACAAAAATCAAGTGTAAGATCTTTATCAGTCTCAAAACTTTAATCCTGGTTAGAGTACCTTCTGTTTGTCCCTTTTTTAGCATAATGCTAAGACCTTACATCACAAGAATGAATAAGAAGGGCGACAAAGGAAATCCCTGGCGCAGTCCATGCTCGCTCTAGAAGAATTTTGTTGCCTCCCCATTAATCAAAACAACAAATGTAGTAGATGTTATACAACCCATAACCCAATTTGTAGTGATCACCCCAAAACCATAATGGAGAAGGATAAGACGCATAAAGTCCCAATTGATACATTTGTATGCCTTCTTGAGATCCAACTTCAGAATAATAGCTTGCATATTTTTTGTCTTTATGTTGTGCAAGCACTCCTGTGCCGTGTTGATTGCATCTAATATCTGTCTACCTTTTAGGAATCCTAATTGTTCTTCTGATAGCGCACGAGGAAGGATAGGGTAGATCCTCCTTGCAATTATCTTTGATATAATCTTATAGCATAAGTTACAAAGAGATATTGGACGGAAATATGAAAACGTAGTAGGACGGTTTACTTTAGGAATCAAAGCAATGAATGTTGAATTTAGCTACTTTATTACTTCACCTCTAGTTCTCGACTCCTCCACAACCTCCAACAAGTCTTTCCCAACTACATCAAAATAATGGAGATAAAATTCAACAGTCCAGCCATCAGGCCCCAGACTCTTATCCTTTGTAGATCCCTTTAACACTTCTATAATTTCCTCCTTTGTGAATGGTTTTTCTAGAGCCAATACCTCCTCCTCCTTTACCATTCTAGGGAAGAGCCTAACAATATCAATCTGATCACCTAAAATATTTGTGCTCGAAGCCTGATAGAAATGTTTTAAATGGTTGATAGCAACTTTTTTTATGTCTTATTTATGCTTATGGTTCCTACCCACATCATCCTCGATCTCCCATATATGATTTTATTCCTTCGAAAGCTGGCGAAGCGATGGAAGAACTTTGTGTTCTTATCTCCATTGGTTATCCAAATTGCCCTACTTTTCTGTCTCCATCTCTCCTCCTCCTCCAATAGCTTCTTTTTGCAAGATTCCTCCATAAATATCACTTTTATCTCATAGTCCTCACTATGCAAACCCTTCTCCTTCAAATGAATGAGATCGTCTAAGACATTCTCAATTTTGACCATTTCATCACGTTCCCTGGTCCATTTTTCTTTTGACCAGATCTTTGCCCATTTTTTCAAGCATGCTAACTTCCTAACCAATCTCCTTTGAGCTCCCTCTTGTATCTATAGGGAAGTGTCATTCCAAACTTCTCTTACCATTGAATCAAAAGAAACCTCTTGTAACTAGGCTGGGTTTAATTTAAATGGATAGGTGACCTCAGATCTTTCTTCACCCAACTGTAGAAAAATTGGTGTGTGATTTGAAATATAAGGGTATTCGACCCATGCATGGAATCTACTTGAATAAGTGAGCACTCTTTTCGCCACATAGAACCTGTCTAATATCTTTGAGATCCCTTCGGGTCTATACCTCCCATTCCTCCAAGTCAGCACCACCGCAGTCAGAGCCACATCCACCAGTTTATTTTTTGAAAATAACTGTTTGAAGAAAATCGCCAGAGAATCTGCCAAGGATGAATCTCTCCAAATCTCCTAATAACTGGTCGTTAAGTTCATATAACTTTCCATAATCAAGTCTTCAACATCTAAAATACCTACTCTATCAATTTTATCCCATAAAAGTTTACGATCATGGAAAGGACCATAAGTATTCAAGAGTGCCACCTTTCTTCTTGTCTCTAAAATTGTACCTGCCAAAAAAATCCCGCCAAAACTTAGGACCAAGACTAAACCAAAGTAGGTAGGTTCCCATGAAACAAGGATCCCACCTGACTTTCCAACAGAACTTACAACACAAATTATCTACTCAGGCCTGAGTAACTACATGAAGTTTTTTGCTTTAACCACATCCACCAATGTTTCTTGTAAGAAAATTACAGAAGAACGTGTTTTCTCTAAAAGTCTTCTCATGGAGGAAAGTTTTAGGGGTCCTCCCACCCCTTTGATATTAAGGGATAGAAGGATCATGAATTATCCCATGCAAGGGATTTCATGCCTTTAAGTGCCCCTTGATCTAGAACAATAGACTGGATAGTTGAAGATGATCCTTTAGTACTTTCCTTTTTACGGGCACTTTGCGTTTTAATAGAAGATAGTTCCAAACCTAGGCCCCGAGACCAAGTCAGTTCCTTCTCAGGATCAGTCCCTACCCCCATGGATTCAGGAGATATTCCCTTAATGCATGATTGAGAAACTAAGGCCTTCCCTAGGTACGTCAGAATAGGGATGGAACCATATAGTTCAGAGGAGGCGGGAACTAGGGAGGAAATCATAAGTTCCAGGGTATGATCACTTATGGTCATATCAGCACAATCCAGAACAAGTTTAGTGTCCTCCTCATTGATGGGAGCAGTGAAAACATGAGAGCTCAGGACGAGAGAAGAAA
The DNA here is from genome assembly GCA_009831015.1 of Picea engelmannii. Taxonomy (NCBI): domain Eukaryota; kingdom Viridiplantae; phylum Streptophyta; class Pinopsida; order Pinales; family Pinaceae; genus Picea; species Picea engelmannii. The sequence goes on from ML820388.1 coordinate 114,725, forward strand.
CAGGGTTGGACGGAGTCACTAGCCTTGTAGTAGGACTAACATAAGGCGAAATGACAGTGTCCAAAACCGATGACCCACCATCTTTTTCCTAGAGACCTGAGTCCAAATGGACTATATTTTATAAAGTGTCTCTCTCCCAAGCATAAAGTGAATCATATAACAAGGGACAAAATAATTTAAGATTACCTACATAAGAAGAATCCACTGGGTCGGGACTTTCTTCAGGCCTCAATCTCAAAAAAACTCCCACGTTTGGTGAATCCCTCTGTGGTGAATAGTTGTCAACCATAAAATCCTCTAAGAGGTCCTCCTATGTGGAAGTACCAGCAAAATGTGAGCAATCCTTGTGCATATGTCTGGTCCTTCAACAAATTGAGTAGCGAAACAGGAGACCCAAGTAATCCAACCGTTGGGCGAAAAGGTGGCCCTGCCACTCAATGTCCAAGGATTCCATCAATCCTGCATGAATATCAAATTCTACTAGAACCTTAGCCATCTGCTTATCAGACACAGTAAGAGAACGATCATCCACCCTCAGAAAATGACCTAAAGAATTTCCTATTAACTCCAGTGACTTTGGGTTCCATAACTGAAGAGGGAGTCTCAGAAGGAGAACCCAGACATGGTGAAAATTGAAGTACTTTGAAACTGGGTTGAAGTTGATGTGCCATCTCTTCAACATCATGCTTCCACCTCCATAACCCCAAAACTTGTCGAGAATACAGGTCGAGTCCTATAGACTCTTAAAAATGAAGTCGATCCAGCCCCTGGGTAGGATTAATACCTCTGGGGATTAGCCCAGAATAGGCTCCCAAGTATCATGCAACCACTCCTCCAAATTTTGGGTACACCTCTCCTTATAAGCTAACCTACCAACAAGAGTGCAGAGAGATAAGTTGCAAGCTTCTGCTAGATCTACATCCATACCCATTACTAGTCAGTGTTTTTTCTGCTTTGGCTTCCACACCCGTTGGGGTTGTTTGTAAGCTCCCCGCTTATGACTGGTAGAAGCCCCCAAACAGTAGGGAAGTTCACCCTTCAGAGAGAAGGCACCTGGTGCTCCCTTTTCAACCGTTCTCTGATATGAAGGTTCACCCACATGGATTTTCTATTTCTTTGAACCAACAAATAGTTGAGAACCCAGCTCCGCTTCTTTACCAATAGTGTGATAGAAATGAGAGTTTGAGAGTAAGGTAGACAGTAGTAAACCCATAGTTGGGGAATTTATGAGACACTTATTAGTCATCCTCTGGTAATAATTGTTGCAGAGCTCTTCCACCGATGCCAGTAACTCCTACCGATCCCAAGGTTCCATGTCTTCTCCTCTCATTGGAGCCGTGACCTCACAATCCATTTGGAAGGTTCCCAAACCCACCTAAAAACTGCCACCTCAAGTTAGGTCTGGCGAGGTAGTTAAGAGCCCTGTCTCATCAGGAGGGTGAAAAAGAAGAGACCAAATAAAACATCAAGATGGATAAGATGTGAAGCCCTTCATATTAAAGAACCGTCCTACGAGCCACCTGCTCCAAATAAGTGAGTTCCTCTTCAACTGACAAATCTCAGAACTGACTAGAGGAAACCTTGACAAGAGACTCCCTAACCAAACAAAAAGATGTTCTGCCAAGCCACCTACTCCAAATAGGTGTATTCGGCGTCAACTATCAGAAACTCAAACCTAAAACTAGTTCCTCCTGGACAAAAAGAATCACTACCCTTATGGAGTCCTATAATGAGTCGAGTTATTCTGAAATACAACTTAAATACACATACTTTCCAGTAGGGAGGCCCCAACTGCGAGTAAACCACACGTAAAGAGATTATGTAGACTATACCAAGGTTCTCCAAAAGACAAACTGCGGACAAAACTGCCATTAAAGAGAAACTGTAGTCTAAACCTAGATCCGCCATTAAACTTGCACCATTTTATCGGATAAAAAAATTCTCTAAATTATAATCTATATGTCACTAGTTTTTCTTTCATCATATGTTTTTTGACCTTTGGGTAATTCATGAAACCATTCCAATTAAAATAAATTTATATTAATTAATTAAATTGCAATCTATATAAATTATTGAATTTTTTAATTACTAAGTCTTTTCTATATAAATTATTAAAGTTTTTCATATATTTAAATCCTAATTTATAAAACGTTTTTTTAATTAACATTTTTTTAATCTTTAAACATTTCATATATATAAATATATTATTTAAATAACTTTATATAAAAATAATCCACTCAAATTAAAATAAATTTATACTAATTATATTAAAATAACACTAATATTTAGATTACCCAACACTTTCACTACTATAAATGATATTAAATTAACATCAATTAAATTCCAGATAAAATTATTATGTTTTAAGCTATAGTCCAAGTCTCTATAAATTATTGAATTTCATCATCTATTTATTTTGTCCTCTAAACCTTAGTTTTTAAATACCATTGAATTTTTTCATATGAATTTTAGTTTATATTTCATTATTATTATTATTATTATATACAACAAAAATGGGTATATTTGCATTATAAAAGTGTTTCAACTTCATCGTTCAACATGCAAATACATATAAAATAATTGTCCATCAAAATTGTGTTGAGCAAATTCAAAACTTATTCTTCAAAATCTATGTCTACATGATTTTTTTCAAAAATATGCTTTTGGATTATACTATATGTATATATCCTAATGAACACACCTAGTAGTAAACAAACTTTAAAAACATAATACATTACAAGAGAGGATGCTTGGTTATCCATTTACTTCATCCTGCTTTAGTTCAAAGTTAGTTTGGTGTTGACTATGTTCTACCCCACAAGCTCCATCTCCACATTTGTTGACTACTATTAGATTTCCTGATCCTATTTGATGCCCAAAGAACCTATATATAATCGATCCATGAAAAATGCCATAGTATGAATGCTATCCATACTAGAAACCATTTTCTTGAGGGTAGCACACTCAACTTGCAACTTGGCAATTTATTGTCTTTATTACTGTAAGGTTTCCATTAGTAAAGAAATTTCACCATTTTTATTTATTTCTTGGGTCTACACTTGGTCTACAATAGAAAAACATATTGCTTTATTCCATGTTATTTACACTTCGTGACATATGAGAACCCATTGAATTTTTTCCATATCACAAATTCGAAAGTGGTGCTATAGCTCTTTTTTCCACCATAAAGACACATGGAGGACTAACTGATGTTGTCACATTGAGACACATCCTTCTTCATTGTATTTATCATATTTTGAGGGAGGTCGTGCCCTAATTTCCTAGCAAGGTGTTGTCAGTTGCATGCTACATGACTAAAAATACGTGACGAGTCGTGAGTTGCACCACTGGAAACCTATGATCGCCCCTATCACCTTCTAGATTTGAAGAATTACTAGGAGATCAAAACTGGGTGAGTTTTTTATATCATTATATGAACTTGGGAACTTGTACTAGACCCAAAGTGCACTAAGTTATAGAGATCTAGAGGCATCCCCTAGCCTCATCCATCAATAAATGAAAGAAAAGGCATTCCAAGGGAAGAAGGGAGGAAGAATTTATAATAGACTTATGTTGTAGGGTTTCGGAGGAGCTTCAACAAGCATTAAGCCTTCAGATATGATTTTCCCTTTCTTGTGTGAGATCCAAGGAGGAGTTGCAGCAAGGATCAATTAGAGGCCTCAATCAATACTTAAGGTAAACATTTATTGATTTAATTTTATCCACTTATTAATCTACATTGTTTTCCCCTTCCATTGTTGTTGTATTCAGTTATGTATGTTGATAAATGGTAGATTTGATCTTTCGTTTAGTAGATCAGGTTAAATCTAGCTTATATTGAACATTCCTATTGCTTGAAGAGTCTTGAGATTGGTATTTTTTGTCTTATTGTGTATAGGAAGCAAGTTGCAGGAGATGGAGTTGGATCTATGGAATCACATCAACCAAGAATACACCAAGATAACCACTAGGAATTAGGTTTAAACTATTATATCTCCTTTTCATAGCACAATTTAGTATCAAATCTAGTGGATATAGTCAAATACTTTGTTTTTATATATCCTACAGTCTGTCTCAAATCATGGGAAAATATGAGGGAGTGCTCACCTATCCACAGGGGGGATTTCTCCATAACATAATTGGTCACTCCACTAGGGAAGACGCTTTGATTCTTCCTTATATTTTGGAATTTCCTTTGATCTTTTCATATATGAAAGTTTTATGTAGCTAATTTACCTTCCTCATCACCCACTGAGTGGTCAGATTCATTAATCTGTTAGATTTGTGCCAGATCTCGATTTTTTGCTAAATTTCATATAGAGACATGTTTTGTATCTGAAAGCTAGAGCGATTGGTCATGCACTGCTAGACTAGTAGGTCACGGCCGCATCCTTACTGGTCACACCTTGCACTATGTGCAAGTTGTGACCACCTCTTGTAGGTGGTTTTTGTGGGTTTATGAGTTTTTTTACTCTCATATTTGTGTCTAGGTTGGGTCTATGAGACTTTTAGTGATTTGTTGACATTGATTTGACCCTTGGTTAATCCTCTTCTTTGTTTTTTGAGTTTCCAAGTGATTTTGAGGTGTTGAGTGCATTTTTATCTTACTTTCTTGTTTGAGTTTGTTGTTTAGCGAATAGTGACCTAGGAATCACCTGCAACAAGTCTTTTCATATCTAGTAGTGTGTTATAATTCCCTTTTCATTTAGTTTGTGTGTGATTGGAAACTTTGCATTGCTATATTTTTATCCAATTTTTGGGTTTTGCTTCGCATATAAACATTGGGGTGTGCTTGTTTGCATCACTACCAATATCATACAACCATTAAATTATTGTTTTGTTGGTGTGATTTGCATCTCATTTTATTTATTATACTAAGAATATTTTTGCATCTCATAAGAATGATAGGGTAGAGAATTTGAGTGCCTCGTTTGAAGTTTGAATTGTCGTGTTTAGACTTTGAGGATTTCATTCCAATTGTTTTGGTTTTCTTGAATGGTTAATGAGAGAATGTGAGGTTGTTGTTTTTTGTTATAAAAAGATGAAAGTGAAAAAGATATCCCTTTTACTTTAGATAGTGTTCATTCAAAGACAAAGTGCATTATTTTGCATACATGCTTTTGTTTTATTTTGGATTAGAAAGTGTCATCAAACACCACTAAATTTTCATTATGTTACCCTTGAGTAATCAATAGCTTAAAAAGAAAAGTGCTTAATTCAAAATTCATTAGACTCTTTTCTTTCTAGCAAACCAACATTATACTAGGATTTAGGGCCTTGGTGTAGGTTTGGAGAGTAAATTCTCCAAGATCGTAAAACTAAAACTAGGATTCACTAATGAGTGTTAAAATCCATTAGTAGAAAAGATAATTTTCCAAGAAAGCTCCTCTAACATAGAATTCAAGCACAAGGTCGCACTGGAGCAAGTGGGGTGATATCCCCTCTCTTGTTGTTTTGGTGTCAACATACTACTTCATGTACGAGGGTTTCAAAAGTGTCAAGCCTCTATGGGGGGGATAAATATCTAGGATTATCTTCCTTGTCCATATGTGTTACACATTATTTTGGTCATCTTAGTGATCCAATGACAACATGTGTTCATGTTCCCAAAAGAGCCTTTCTTCATGAGGAAAGTGACTGACTTTCTCTTCTCAAAAACCCTATTAAAGAAGGTTGTCACAAGGTGCGACGATGCCTGATCGTCGCTGCTATACAACTGGCATGTGAAGTCTCCACAGGCTGCTCTACACCTAGGGTGCAACAATGTCAAGAGACTAAGAAAAGTTCAAACTTCATGAAATTTCTAGAAGATGAGGTGGAATTTGTATGGTTTGGATCCTACTCGCTTCTCTGATTTGGTGGGATCATCCTAATCTCTTCAACCGTCTCTCTTTCCCCTATATAAAGAGGCATTTCTCATGGAAAAGGATAAGGTTAATCAAGGTTAATGAAGGTTGATTCAAGCAATATTAATATTGAAAATGCTAATAATTGGATGAGGAATTCTACTTCAGTTCATACTTGAGAGCTTCATTTCGGTTTATCAATTCATTGTGGATATTCTTCATTCAAGCATTGGAGCAAGTGTGTGTGTTGGAGAAAAGGGTCATCGGAAGGGGACCTTGCAACAACAAGGCTTTGGTTGTAATCTCCACTTTCATTTTAATATGATACAATGATATGTTTCTTTCCCATAAAACTTTCTTTGTTTTATTGTATGATTCCTTGATCACATGCATAAGTTTTCGTTGAGTATATTATATTTATTTCACTTTGGTTGGTTTGTGTTCCCTTGCAAATCCAATACCATAGGATCACTGGAGTGGATCTAAGATGACAACGAAAAGGGGAAGCGATATTTAAACAGTATGTTGCTCATCTCTTGTTAGATAGTAAACTCAATTATCAGAGCTTAGGGAAAGCGTCATGTTCTGTTATGTTTTGTTCTAAATCTAGGTGGATCTAAGGAGACCTGTTTAAATTCACATTTACCGATAATTGCCATAACAATATGTGTGGTCCCAACCCATGACTATTATTTGAAGTCATTTATTTTGAAGTGGTAGCCATAGTAGCATTTCCTAGGATATCTATAGAGGTGACTGTAGGTGGGAAGTACCTGAGGTAGATGCATAATCGTTGTTTTAGCTCGTTTTGAGGGTGTCTATATTTATGAGGGTACTTTCATATTAGGTGAATGTTGTGAGTAGGTTACTATAACTTTATCTCACACCTTCACTAGATAGGATTTGGGGACTTGAGATCCCCCAAGGTTTGGCTTTTGGAAGGCCCATTTGTCCACTAGTTTTCCTATTAATGGCTTAGATTTTCTAGGGGTGTGCTATTTAGTTATGTGTCTAGTCAGTCATAGGTTGATTATTGTTCATTGGTATTCCACATTTATTCACCATGGTTGACCAAACGCTGCAACATTCATGTAGAAAATGTGTAATTTATTCTAATGAGGAAGAACCACCACTTATTAGGTGAAGGTTTTTGTCCATTGCCGATGACAAAGAGACTGTATAGTTAGAGATATATTTTGAGGAGAGTGGGAGTGTAGATATTGAAGTGGTTGATGAAATTCCTTCGCCAAAATTCAACCTTATTCAAATGGTTGAGTATTTTTCATTCTTCAGTTACCCTCATATGATGTTAGGTGGGAGTGTTTCATCAAGTATGGTAGATCCCTCACTATCATAACAAAGTGTCACAGGGGTCACCTCAGTGATTTCCTCTTTACCATATATTAGTGTCATAGGTCCTAATCTACACATGCCTAGTACATCATGTTTCTTCATCTATTGAATGTCGGTAGTGACTTCATTTCCTTCCATGAGTGTATCTAGTGTAATCACGTCCATCATGTCAATCTCAATTCCCACATCCATATTTTTTTCTAGTAGGGGGGAAATCCTTGGTTCTAACATTGGAGGTGGATTTCCATCTTCTTCGGACATCCCTATAGGTATCCTAACAATGCCAAATGATGGATTCCCTTTTGGTTAGAATGTTCATAGTGGGTATGGGGTTTCTCCTAGTCATACTAGGGGAAACAATGTTTCCAGGGGATTTAACATCCCTTTGGATAGACAACCTCTTGGTAGAACACATAATACTGAAATTAGCCATCATTTCGGGTATACCTATGTTACCAACAGAAATCCCCTTGGGGGAAGTTATAGTATTAGGAGTAGTAATATTTTCAAGAGTGCATATGTCCTTGGAGGAATCCCTCCTAGGAGCATGTATGGTCTTGGAAGTAGAAATGTTTCTAGGAGTGATTTTTTCCCTGGGGCAAATCAACCTATGGGGGGGAATCCTTTTAAGAATAAATACACCACATGAAACTATAATATGGGGGGACCTCAAGGTCCATCTATTTCACAATATTCTTCATCCTTTTACCAAAATCCAATTTCCAACATGTAGTTAACTTTCTTGGCGACATTATACTTGCCATATTTTCCATGTTTTAAAAATGATCCCATCCTTCACAACCTGTGATGGTCAATCATTCTTTTTAAATTTATATCTAACGTACCTAAGTTTGATGTAAATTTGGGAGAAGACCCTTTGACACACATCATGACTTATCATCTATGGTGTTCATCCAACTCATTAATTGATGATAACATTCAACTGTGTCTTTTCCAAAGAACCTTGACTAGAAGTGCCACGAAATGGTACATTGAGCTTAAGGGTGCTTTCTACAGTATATTTAATACCTTGGCCATGGCCTTTTATCTCATTTTCAGTTTCCATTTAGGTATGAGACCAGGACATATCCTTTTTCATATTTTCCTAACAACATCTCCACCCACATTTATGATCACATTCATGAGTGGAGGTGGCGACGTAGGAGTATCAGGGACACAATTCCCAACCAAGTCCTTGCATATCAGTTCACAAAGTATTTTTTACCTCCCATAGCCAAGGATTTTTCTATGTCAAGGGCGTTGATTGAGGAGTAGGCCATATTATGTTCCCATCATTTAGATTTGATCTACTCATAGTCTCAAACTCTATATGATATTATTATGCATGCTCCAAGGCCTTCGATAGATCCTCATAATCCAAACCCATGTGTAACACACCCACGATGGGGAAAAACATTTTCTTTTGATTTTATTAAAGGACAGGAACTCCATTCATGGTTCCTAATTTTGAAAGGTCAGAGGGTCAGTCCGACCTCCTGGTCAAGGATTGTTCTTAACTCTGTTGAGTTGGAGCGGCTCTTCGATTCCCTGCTGGGACCTCTATTTAAACAAATCCACAGGTCCTCCTTATGAAAATCCACCTATATGACTAAGCACCAAGCATGAGCTTCCCCTCCACGCGACCGCGGCTACGACCGCGCGCCTACACAAAAGTATTTTGAGACTTTGCATGTCGAGATTTCAACGTATGAGCCACCCCTGACTCCCCAAATCCCAAGTTTTGAAAGGGGCCTAATGATCGTTAGCTCCCTCTGCTCACGTGACCATCCCCATGAACATAGGCTTAACCTAAATGGCATGTTGCATTTCGTGACTTTGTCTCCCTGGACAATCAATGGTCTAGATCTCTCCTTGATCCGATGGCTCAGATCAAATCGCGACTTCTCATATCACAAATTCGCAGAACTCTTGCCTCTAATTTCCTGAATCGCAAAATCCTGACAAGGTCATATATATGGTTCAACTTCCTCCTTCAATCAACGACTATGATCGTTTCACAATTTCGCGTATCTCAAGTTATCAAAACTCTACATTTTGACTTCCTTCAACAGCGAGTCAACGAAATGTTGATCCTTTGCCACATGTCCTCTGCCAGTGGACAGTTACGATTACTTCGGGACTTTTAGGACTTTGACGAGTCCACTCTCCCGCCTATACAAGGGTTGAGGTCGACGACCAAGGTAGCTCCTGATGGATTCTTGGATCTACGGTCCTGGTCCCTTCACTCCTTGTGAAGACTGAAGGGGTCGAGGAATTAATGTTTGCACTCCTTCTCTAGATCCATTGGTCCTAACAGACCTAGGATACTTCCGAAATGATCTCGTTCGTTCATCTACCAAACGAAATGATACTCCCTTTCAATAATTTGACTCACTATCCTTTCTGAACTTGGGCAAATACATTCAACCTCTCAGAGCTTCGAGCTTCCGTGGCTCTGAAACCTTTGAAAAGTAGTTCCTTCTTGCACAAGGTTCCCAGACCCAGTTCACCTGAACCTTCAGATGATTCTTGGGAAAATTATCCCTACTCTTATTTGGGTTTCTAGATAAGGGATCGAGTGCATTTAAAAGTCCATAGGCTACCGACCTGAATGAAGTGCCTTCCTAACTCACCGAGTTAGGAGCTATGACATTGGGGAAAGGTAAACTTGTGGGTTTGTCGTAGCGATAGCCATACCAAGGAGCCTACCCCGACTCTGAGACATGATGGAATTCCCCGGGGAAGGTTCTTTCAAGGGATTAAACCAGAACATCATGAGAATATGGCAGATGGGACGATTCTTAGTGGAACGGACTCATGTTCTGAACCTACTCATTTTTATACAGAAAACAACTGTGGTATATAAGTATACATATGCATTCATTATTTCCAATCTAAAACACCAGGAAATCATATCATATAGAAACCATTTATGGGCGTATAAACATGAGCATGTATCCATGATATTCAATTCAACGTACAAGGCATAAAACACTTATTAGAACTGCAAGGCTTGACGTGACTGCTGAGAGGGGTGCTCGTTTCCACCCAACCATAGGCTCAGTCACTCCCAACGGATTTATCACTGGCCACCCCTGAGCTTAGTCCACGATGCTCTAAATTTCAATCTCTTACTTTCAACTCAACAGAAGTTAGGGACGAAGGTTAATCTCCTTCTCCCTATATAGAAAAATAGACGAGGATGAAGGTTATTCTCCTTCTCCTGTGTTCAGAACTCCATCTCATTCGAGAGCTTAGGTTCTTCTCTGCGATCTTCGCCGCCTCCCTTTGCCCACCCCCCCACGTTTCCTTTCTTGCATTCCTCTGCAAGATTGCATGTGGCGTGAATTTTTCCATCTGTGGTCAGGTATGAGAGCTTTGTGGATGGGTGGTCTGCCCCATCCCCTCATTAAATCTTGAGGAGCCTCCCCACCTACCATCCTGATGGAAATTCATTCCAAGGTCAGAGAGTTGTTTTGGTCTTGAGCAAGTAAAAACCAATATGGTATTGGTTCGGTGGAAGTTAACGCAACCGTTCCTGGTCCCTTTCACCACCTTTTCATTTTCCATCGTGGTCTCTTTTAGCACATCCCCTTCCTAGCAGTCATGCAACACATGTTCATAACATAATTTACATTCATCGACATTTTATACAAAGGTCCATCAAATCAAACATTCATACCTTTGAGTTTTCCATAGTTCCTGAGCCAATATAGTTATATTTACAGACTGGGGGAAATAGGGTGTTACACCAGGAACCCATGATGACGGTGTGGTAGGTTCCATTTATAGTGTTTATATGGACGAGATGTCTAGACAGTTTGGTCAATTGAATATCGCATCAAAACCACATGCTTCTGCACCCACCATTCAAATTGTACGATCCTCATTCAAACCTCCAAGGTGATCTCGATGCAAACCATGCAACTTAAGAATCCTTAGCAACCTAGAGGGAAAACAAAGAAAAGGAAGAAGAATTCTAATAATGAACAAGGGACTTCACAAACCCAAAACATTGTCGGTGGAGGCATAAAGGAGAAGAATAAGAAACATCCTTGCAAAATTTGTGGGGACAATCATCTTACTCACTAGTTCCCAAAAATGGATGAGATTCATTAGTATTTTTCCAAGTAGAAAGTTTCCTAGAATCCTAATATATTTAGCAATCCATTTCCTCCTTATCAATAAAAATGGTTTCCTCAAATCCTTCCCTTCCGCAAGAGCACATGGAAGGTACCCCTTTGCTCAAGGGTTCATCGTCAAGCACTCAAGTGATCATGTCTGAGTAGAAGGTTTATCTACATACTCGAGATTGTAATTGTGAGAATATTGAGGTTGGTCCTTTGAATCAGGATCAAGTGCCCTCTTCCTGGCCCAGTGACTATTGGTCACTGTAATTGCTTATTTAACTAAAAAATCAAGTGCTACATAAATTGTCAACCCAGGGAAGTCTGTTTATTTCAAAGGTAATCACACACTGTATATGCTCAATCTCAAAAGTAATCTAAAGTTGTAGTAAAAATATATTAATCACACCTTTCCTTGAACAAACTGAAGTTCTACTTTGAATTACAGAAAAGCAACCTACCTATCACAGAGTTCAAGTTTAAAGAAAAAATTATCCAAAGAATCATGAATTACATTAAGAGATAACAACCTAGGAAAGAAATCTTTCAGGACACTGCAAAAGGAAAGACCAACTATTCTGTAACAGAGAACAAGACCCTATTCCCCAAGCAAGAATCTTCATCACCTGTTTTCGATCATCACACTTTCATGAAATCCTTACTAATCGAAATGATTAACACACGCTGAAGGCTAACTATCTCCTAATAGAGAACAAGACCCTATTCCCCAAGAAGGAATATTCAGCACCTGTTTCTGATTAGCACACTTTCATGAACTCATTATTAATCAAAAATGATTGACATGCACTGAAGTCTAACTATCTCTTGACAGAGAACATGACCATATTCCCCAAGTAGGAATCTTCAGCACCTGTCTCTGATTATCACGCTTTCATAAATTCACCAAACAGGATTGCTAACTTGAATGATTAACAGTTACCCAAGCATGAATTATATGAAAACAATGTAACAATCAGTAAAGCAGAGTTTCAGCAAAACAGAGTTCAGTGAAGTAGAATTTCAGCAAAATAGAATTTAATCAAGGCACAAACAAAAAATAATACTAGCACACTACAGAACAAATGGGTGAATCTTGTGAAGAAGGTGGGCCCTCCCTTCTCACAAGATTCCCCAGAAACGAAAGGAACTAAGAAGGAATGTTCAGAACAATCTTTTATTCATCTATCAATTGTATCATGTTACAATGTCTAAAGTAACATCCCTGGTTTCTTCAAAAACTGATAATACTCTGCAACAAAGGTGGCAGCATTTTGTGGTTCTGTCCATATCCAGAGAAGGAGGTTATCCTCGTTATGCTTGGCAGCTAGGAAGTCATTCTTCCATATGATCTAATTGTTAAGGAAGGAGGTGAGTGCCCGAATCTAGATATCACCGAAAAGAGGGTTAAGGTTAAGCTGTCGGTTCTCAGGGATGGCCTCATTATGAAGATATACCTCACAGAGGAGGTGTTGATCCATAGCAAAGGCTTTTGCAAAGGTTCTAACAAAATATGCTAGATTTAACACTGCATGGGGTCTGCCTTCTTTGACTGAGTTAATATGAAAAAATGTAAGTCATTCCATGATGAACAGAGAGTAATTGCAGGATGGTTTCCTTGCAGCCAACAAATTTTGTGCCAAGTCAAACATCAGGAGCAATTTTCCTTTTAGCTCTTTATTCTGTTTCTTAAGGGTACGGGATTCCTGGCATGTTTGCTCCAAAGATTCCCATTTTGAATAGATATGGTTTAGCCAGAGTAGTCTATGCTCATGCAGGCTTTTGTCCTGTGTAATAGTAGACTCTTTTTTCCATTTGTCCATTATTGCCTGCTCATCCCATGGTTGAGTTTGTGTTTCAGCATCGCAAGTGATATGCTGAGGTAGGGTCTGAGTGGCTTGTTCCACAAGGGTGTGGGTATTGATCTGGCTAGGAGGGGTAGATTCATCAATAGGCAATGTTTTTACAGCTTTATTAACAAAAACGGGGGCTTCAGATTTAACAATTGTTGTAGGCCAGGGTTCATTTTTAATTTTGGAAGGTCCTGTTGGTTCTTGTGTAACAGCAGGGTTTTCTTTTTTGACTGCAAAAGTCGTAGGTGCAGGGAAAGCTCCTGGCATTGGAATTTGAATTACTTTGTAGCCTTCTTGATAATAGATGTCCCCACATTGACTACACATATACTCTCTACACTGATTCTTTGTTGTATTTTCCTCTGTCATGGTCGTTATGCGAGCTAGGGTGTACAATTTAAGTTCCTTCTCATGGGCTTCCTTTATCATGACTAGCTCTTGCTTGTAGGCTTCTAGTTCAGACCTTAGGAATTCATTTTCTTGTAAGACAGAGGCCATTGTTGGTTCTAGAAGAGGGGTGACTGGTTCTTGTGTAACAGTCACAGCCGCACTAGGTGGTTCTTTTGGAGAAGCTATAGGATCGACAGTTGATTCTTGTATTTCAGCTTCTTGTTGTAGAGAAAGTAATGTTGCATCACCCTAGGCATCTGATTCCTGTATCTCGGTAACAATATCAGCAGCTGGTTCTTGTGTTTCAGCTGTAGTTGGTTCTTGTGTAACAGCTATAGATGGTTCTTGTGTTTCAGCTACTGAATGAGTAGTTGGTTCTTGTGTTTCAGCTACTTGATGAGTAGTTGGTTCTTGTGTTTCAGCTACTTGATTTGAAGAGGATGATGTCGCAACACACTGGGCCTCTGGTTCTTGTGTTTCAGTGCCCGTGGGTGGAATAGGTAAAAATTCCAGAATTTGGGAGGTTGGAAGTGTGCGGGGTTTTAGCCGGATGGGTTGGGGGTTTGGGGTAATGGCAGTAGTGGCTTCTCTTGTTGAGGCCCTTGTTCGTTTTCTTTGTAAAAAGGGCGAAAAAAAAAGAATTTTCTTTCGTTTGCGTGGGGGCTTTTCCTTAGTGATGGGACAGGGAGAGTTGTCTGGTCCAGAATCATCGCTAAGGATATGAACGGTAGGAGTGGATGATTTTGGTAGGATGTGGGGCAGGCTTGGTATGGTAGGAAGGTTAATTGGACTGATTGGGTCTGTAGGTGGACTGTTGGGTACTTCTGGAGGGTCTGGAGGGTTTTGTGGTTGTTGTTCCTGAAGATTTTCAGGGTATTCAACAGCTTCTTGGGGATCTATGGGTGGGTTGTTTAGGAGAGGGTTTTGTTGGGCGAAACCCTTTTGAATAAGTAGTTGAGCGAGACAGTGATGGGTGAGGGAAAGGGCGGGATTTTTAGCCTTTTTACAACAATGCGACATATTTTTAAGACATCTGAGAAGATAACAAGGAATGTTCACCAATCTATCATGTCGTAAATGAGACAACAGGAAAACATTGTACTGGTAGACTACCTAGTATCGGCCTTCACAGGTAAGGTAGTGCTTGACAAACTCTGCAACTTTCAGCCAAGGAGGTGGCAATGAGCTAAGTTGGACACCCCGGCCTTTAGGCTCAATTTGTTCCCCTGGCAAGAGGAAATCCTGCTGGGCATTAAGGATGATATGTTTGCGGCTGAACCAGCGGATGCCATTGGCAGGGAGACCCGAAACCTGTGCTATATCCTCCTCTATAACTAGAATCCAAACCCCTTGAACAATGGAATGATCTTCCTGGAGGTTTCAAGAAAATTGAAGAACCTGTTGTTGATCAAATCCCTGGAGCCTCTGAAAATAACCCAGCCATCCTGCCTGCAGAAAAATTTGATAGAATTCTGGATATAATTCTAACAGGGTTGTCATGGCAGGTTCATACCGTATAAAAGGGCCTCCCATAGCTAACAACTCAGTAAAATGCACCGTCAGAGAGTCGAGTAACCACTTCTGTGCAGAGTGAGTTTTTCGGGTGAAGGCATGCAAATGGTGGTAGAACAAGCGAAAGGATGGTAAAAAAAGAATGACGGTGGTTGGTTCATGTGAAATGATGGTATAAAATTTCGATATTTCCCCCCCCTTCAAGTACGTCTAAAATAATGATTTTACATGAGTGGTAATAATGAGTTGGGCTCTTCTCATTAACTATAGTTCAATTGTATTTACATATAAAGTTTACATGCCTCATATTTACCTTTTGATTCGTACTTCAAACAAAATATAGCGCATGTCCATAATAGTTCTGCAGTAGCCATGGCGGAGACTTTTGATTTGTTAGAGAAATTGTATCAAGGATTTTTTTAGTGGAAGGACAAAATGTAGTATGAGAGTGAAAGAGCTTATTGACAGGGAATGTTGAAAAGTTGATGTTTCAGCAACAGGGAAAGAATAGAGAAATGTTTGTTGAAGGGTGATGTTGCAGAATACTACTGAGGAAGTGGTGTTTCAGCAGTGGCAACATGTTGCTGAGTAGTGGTGTTTCAACAATAGAGAGAAGAGCGAAAAAATTGTTGAACAGTGGTGTTTCGACAATAGGGGAAAAGGCAAAAAGTTGTTGAACAGTGGTGTTTCAGCAATGGGGAAAAAAATGCGAAAAATTGTTGAACAGTGGTGTTTCAGTAATGGGGAAAAAGATCGAAAAATTGTGGAACAATGGTGTTTCGGCAATGGGGGGAAA
This sequence comes from Picea engelmannii, assembly GCA_009831015.1. NCBI lineage: Eukaryota > Viridiplantae > Streptophyta > Pinopsida > Pinales > Pinaceae > Picea > Picea engelmannii. The sequence goes on from ML820388.1 coordinate 130,599, forward strand.
GGGTGAAAAGTTGTTGAACAGTGGTGTTTCAGCAATGGGGAAAAATGCGGAAAATTGTTGAACATTGGTGTTTCAGCAATGGGGAAAAAGGCAAAAAGATTGTGGAACAGTGGTTTTTTGGCAATGGGGGGAAAGGAAAAAAGTTGTTGAACAGTGGTGTTTCAACAATGGGGAAAAATGCGAAAAATTGTTGAACAGTGGTGTTTCAGCAATGGGGAAAAAGGCAAAAAATTGTTGAACAGTAGTGTTTCACAAAATGAAGTTTGGCTCTTCTTGGAGTAAGATCGTCCTTTCTTGGTAGGCCTTTTCTTTGATCAAGAATCTGCAAAAATCAATTGTAACATGGTATTTTTATTTTTTTTGACAGGGATTATTAGTAAATGAAATCTAATCTAATACTAAGGAAATTAATTTAAAAAAAAAAGAATTAATTGCAATGAGGGGTAGGAGGCCCCTCTAAAAAGAGGTAATGAGAGTCTGCCACACATGTGGCCTTAAAATCTTCTTTGGAAATAGGGCATTGGTATAGACGGAGTCGATGACCATTTACAAGTAACGGTGTTTTAGAGTGATCAATTGTGAGGAGCCTTACTGTTCCATTGGGTAAAACAATGTCCACTTCGTAAGGTCTAAGCCATCTTGTACGTAGTTTCCCTTGAAATTCTTTAAACCGAGAATCATACAGTAAGGCCCAATTACCTTTTTGGAATTGCTTATGCTTGATATTTTTGTCATGCCATTTTGATCTTTGTTGTTGAATCATAGTTGTCTGATGAATGGCATCTAGTCTTTTTTCATCCAATTCATTAAGCTGC
>ML820388.1:134877-146693 GCA_009831015.1 Picea engelmannii
AGTTTGTTGCATGGGTGGGTAATTCATTTGATTTAGGTATTTCATTTGATTATAGGGAGGGTAATTCATTTGATTAAAAGAAGGATAGTTATTCCAACGATTAGAAGGTGTAAATGGCATATTAGGATTCATACCTTGTCCCCACGGTTGCCATTGCCTTCTCTGTGTCAATAGATAGATGGCTTCAGCTTCTTCATCAGTTGGCTATAATGTTGCCTTGATTCCTGGTAGAGAAGGGCATTGTTGAGTTTCATGATCATTATCATAGATGGTGCAGATTGGATTTTTGTCCAATGGGCATTCCCTTCGTGGGTGCTTGTCTCTGCATTTAGAACAAAAGATGGACAGAGCTACTTCCTCTTCGGCTTGTTTCTTTTGAATCTGAAGGGTATCAATTTGTGAGGCAAAAGATCTTAACATTTCAGTTTTAAAACCTTCAAGTAAATTACCTATTTCGTCTCTTGTTGCTCCCCCACTTGCTGATTTTTGAACTCTTGAAAATGTGGTTTCCCTGCTATTTGATCTATTCCTTGAAGATCCTCTTGAACATCTTTTACATAGGTTAACAATTTCATCATATGATTCTTTAGATATGTCCCCTTTTCCAAGCATATTCAGCATATCTAAACAGTCATCCCTTACTCCTTTTAGTAATATTGTTTTAAGAATATATTTACTTACATCGGGGTGATTGGATCTTTGTAGATTATATTGTAGCCTTTCTACAAAGTCCTCCAGATTTTCATCTTCTTTCTGTATCATCTTGAATAGTTCCTCCCTTTTTTCTCTTGTTCGGCAATAGTCCTGGTATTTATGCAGGAATTTCTATTTCATTTGATCCCATGTTGTGATTACATGACCTCCAAGACTCATGAACCATCTTAGTGCATTTCCTTTCAATGTTGCTGGAAATAGTTTTAATTTTTTAGCATTGGAAATGTAATCATAACTTTTGCATAATATGTCAAACTCAAAAAGGAATTCATCAGGATCTTCTGAAGATAAACCATGAAAGTTAGGTAACACTGAGAGTGGAATGTTTTTCATGGGAGCTTCCCCTCTAGGAATATCTCCAATAGGAAATCCTAAAGTGGAAAAAGAGTTTTCATCATTTACCTCTCTTTCAGGACCTACATGTTCTTCATGATGTAGTTCTTCATTATACTCATCCATGTTTTCTTCCGTTTGCTCCCCTACTGCGCTTGCTCTGTCCTCAATGTTTCCTGTTGGTTTCTCGACTGTCTCAGGACTCCAAACCTCTTTCCCCATTTCAAAGTTTGCTTGAAAGGAAGGTTGGGACTTCAGCTTTCAAGAGTTTGGTCATTGAGGAGCAACAAATTCAGATTTTGATATAATCTCGTCAATACAAGTCTTTCTTCCTCCTCTTCCTCTACCCCTACCACCTATAGGGTCAATTTCTTTGGGGTCTCCACATCCTCTCATGCAATCTTTATATCTGAAAGAACATAAGTGCTTTTGAAATCTATAATTACCTTCCCCGGCAACGACGCCAAAATGTTGGTCACTGTAATTGCTTATTTAACTAAACAATCAAGTGCTACATAAATTGTCAACCCAGGGAAGTTTGTTTATTTCAAAGGTAATCACACACTGTATATGCTCAATCTCAAAAGCAATCTAAAGTTGTAGTAAAAATATATTAATCACACCTTGCCTTGAACAAACTGAAGTTCTACTTTGAATTACAGAAAAGCAACCTACCTATTACAGAGTTCAAGTTTAAAGAAACAATTATCCAAAGAATCCTGGATTACATTAATAGATAACAACCTAGGAAAGAAATATTTCAGGACACTGCAAAAGGAAAGACAAACTATTCTGTAACAGAGAACAGGACCCTATTCCCCAAGAAGGAATCTTCAACACCTGTTTCTGATCATCACACTTTCATGAACTCCTTACTAATCGAAATGATTAACACACACTGAAGGCTAACTATCTCCTAACAGAGAATAGGACCCTATTCCCCAAGTAGGAATCTTCAACACCTGTTTCCGATTAGCACACTTTCATGAACTCATTATTAATAAAAAATGATTGACATGCACTGAAGGCTAACTATCTCTTGACAGAGAACATGACCCTATTCCCCAAGTAGGAATCTTCAACACCTGTCTCTAATTATCACGCTTTCATAAATTCACCAAACAATATTGCTAACTTGAATGATTAACAATTACCAAGCATGAATTATATGAAAACAATGTAACAATCAGTAAAGCAGAGTTTCAGCAAAACAGAGTTCAGTGAAGTAGAATTTCAGCAAAACAGAATTTAATCAAGGCACATACAAAAAATAATAATAGCACACTACAGAACGAATGGGTGAATCTTGTGAAGAAGGTGGGCCCTCCCTTCTCACAAGATTCCCCAGAAACGAAAGGAACTAAGAAGGAATGCTCAGAACAATCTTTTATTCATCTATCAATTGTATCATGTTACAATGTTTGAAGTAAACACGTCCCTCTCTATAATTCCTTTCTTAGCCAAGAAAAAGGTCCCTTCTAATGATGATTTCCCCTTATTTAAAGAGGATAATCCCCTCGATACAATTTGATCATCAAATTACATGTGCACATCTGAATCCTATTCTTAGTCAGATCTAATTTCTATACTGGAATAGGATATCCTGATCTCCCGTAATATAATGTTATTACAATAATTGAAATGGTGTTGAGTGAGGTGTAGTTGTTGTAGCTGGAGTAACAACGTCTTTATTTATCTTCTTGTTACTGTTGTTACTGTTTCAGCATCGCAAATCGCGGGCTGTTTCATCAATGGGATTTGCGTTCTGACTGTTTCAGCAACGTGGTCTCATGCAGCAACGATGGTTAATTCTGGCTCAAGGTGCGGTTGTTGTGGTGAGTGTAACAACTTCTTCTTGTGTAAATTGTTGTTTCAGCATCGTAGACCACGAAGAGTGTAACAACTTCTTCTTGTGTGAGTTGCTATTTCAGCATCGTAGACCACGGAGAGTGTAACAACTTCTTCTTGTGTGAGTTGTTGTTTCAACATCGTAGACCACAAAGAGTGCAACAACTTCTTCTTGTGTGAGTTGTTGTTTCAGCATCATAGACCATGGACTTTTTCAGCCACGGGGTTTGTGTGCTTTTGAATGTTTCAGCAATGGGCCTTCAAACGACAATGATAATCTGTAGTTCGAACTATTTCAACACTTATATATTTTTGATCAACGGTTAAGTATGAGAGTAATGTAAAATTATATGCAAAACAAATTAAACATATAGTAAAGATAAGAGACGTTATATACCTTTGGAAAGATTGGGTAAGGTGATAATGTAAGTTTAAATGTGAGTGGAAAAAGGATGTAATGGTAGCAAAAAGTGTGAACAAAAAGGTACATTATAGGGTCCTAACAGTGACCCTCTTCAAATAGAGAAGCCACCTCTTGAGATAGTTCTTCTCCAACCAAAGGGTGTTCTTCGATGAAAAACACATAATCCTAATGCACGGGCTTCCCACAACTACAACATTGTGGAGGATTTAGCTTAGGCATCATATTCCATGTCTACTCTCAAATTTCTCCAAATTTTCTCGATGCAGTGTAAGGAATTGTTATTAACCATAGGTGGGGTTAACTCCTCGGATTCTAGTATGTTTACGTGTGACTTGGAACAAATTATGCATAATCTCTCCCACCAAATTACTTTCCATATTGATATAATAGTCTATGGGAAAACTATCTTATGAATGGTTGTTGACGAAGGAGCCTCCACTTGTATCATGTCCATGACATGTTGGAAATCTATTGGCTCTCCAAAGATTGATTCATCCAACACCATGCTCAAGGAGTTTTATGGACATGTGTTTCAGCCTCATGGGATCATTACCACAATTCCCATAGAGTTAGGTTATAATACCATTTCACTGGAAGTTGAAGTGAACGATCCCCCTCTAGAATACAATATTCTAATTGGGCGTACTTGGTTTTATGAGATGAACATTGTAGTCTCATTAGTATTTATATTCCTTCATTTTCTTCATCATGGATGAATAGTGACCATCGATCAACTTCCATACTACACGTCTGACCTTAGGACCAATGCAGGCTCCAATGTGCCCTTTGTTGGTGATTCCAGGAATGCCTACTAGACTGTAGGCATGGGGATGTTCAAATAATCCTCCTTGATGAGAACATTTACCCTTTCCCCGCCTCCTCCTTCTTAAAATGGGGCTCTTATTAACATGATATATTCCATTATTAGTGGATCCATCAGGTCTTTTGATCATTGGGTGGTACCAAGTCCCACAAAAGTAGAGTCTTACAGAGCCAAAATGTTGGTCATAGTGGTTGATATTGCCTCATTAGGGATCTCTTCAACACCATCTAACACTAGTCATAACCTCCATCCTAATATGAAATATGATCATCCTATTGCACCCAACCGGGCTATTGACTCTCCAAGTTTGCATGACAACCTCAATTTTGAGTTTCCTTCAAATGAGGCTATCACGGAAGTCATGGCTTCAGTCGATAAGACAAAGTAATATGTGTCTCATTGATCATATATTCTTATTGATTTAGAACAAATGATATTTATCATGACGAGTCTTGATTTAGGATGGGGGGAATGTTTGGGGCATCCAGTGAAATGCCATGTCTTGACCTTTTTGCATCTCGGATATATTTTTCATAAATTTCCACTGAATATTCCACTCTCAATCATATTTAATATAAGTGTTGCATACCTCATCTATGTCTTTATGGGAATCATTAAGGTTCTGCAATAGCTCATGAGACCACTCACCATGATTGTCTTCGTGTAGTTCTTGACAGTTCAAGAATGTGGAAATTTGATCTTATGTGGCGTGGCCCTAGCATGGTGTGCCAAATGATGCCAAAAATGGCCTATGAGTTCATTGGTGATGATAAATATCCTTTTCCAGAACCTCACAATGGGATCTACTATGTGTAAACCATCAATATGCATAGTTCCTTGTACATAGGTGTGTGATGTGAGTGCTTTTTATTTTTACGTGTGGGTTGATTTAGTTCAATGTTTATCATGTTTGGTGCTTGATTTGAATCTTTCAAGTATATCTCCTTGGCCCTCATCATAGCAACACCTATAGTGAGGTTGGGAGATTAACATCGGTTGCATCAATTGTTAATTGTGTCCATGTTAGACTGGAATTTGTCATTAAATTAAGCATTCATAGACACATGCATGTGCATAAACATGGATTCCAATCACATCATTTGGAGTCATAAGAAAGAGTTGAACCATATTTACATAAAATACATATCCAATATATCATGTCCACAAAATGCCAAAAAACATTGCTTTTTTTTTCTTATATTTGACAATGCATTTTGACCCCAACTCTAGTATTTTTGGATGTGTTTCATAGGACTCGGTGACATTTTGTGCAATATCTTTTAATGGAAACACTAACTGAACCATGAAATGAATGTTCTAACTAGAATATAGGTATATTTTTTTCCTTGCAATACCATATTGCATTATTAACAGTCACTTTTCCATCATAATGCCTTAGATTCGATCCCATCAATTTGTGACATTAGCCATTCCTTATTGCATGTCATAACTTGCACGATAGTGCCTACCCTTCATGGGTTCCCTAGTTAGCACCCTGATTTCCATCTAGTTCCCATGCTATAATTTATCGTAGGCCTAAGAGTCCTCCTTTATACCTTCCATAACACAAAGTTGATCCTCATTCTTCTATCTTCATCTTTGTTCTGGCCACATCGCAAGGGGGTTACTTTGTGGTTGCACATGCATATTGTTTCTTATGTCTTGGTTCCCACTTCTAAATTGTTGTTTTATTTCATCCCTCTTACCATCATTGTAGTCACACTTGACCTATTTCCTTTTGCACTATCTTGCCTCCATTTTGTGACCCTTTACCGATAGAGAGAATCGCTTCATGAGTGGATATCACTAACTAGTATCATTCTGCATTCATTTTTCATAGGTCGGTCCACATGCTTGCAACATAGAATCATGTTGTTGAGCCACTCGGTCTCTCCAAATGAGATCACTTTTGACTCTTTTCATTCTCGTTAAACCATGAAAAATACACTTGATTAAGTAAACTTTTACCTATTTTTTGGACTCATAAAACTATATGAAAAGGAAACCATCAAGCATAATTTTACCTCTCTTTCGTGCTCATAAAACCATGAAGGAGACACTTAGACAAAAAGGGTGAGATTTGTTTTTTACCATTGATCCATATTCTAAAGAGTGGTAACCTCCATTCATGTTGCCATTGAACATGACACTTGTTTGCATCTTCATCTTATAGTTAGGTTATAGTTTTCCTAGGAGTTGTACCATTAGTATGAATCATATAATCATCTTATTGGTTACTCTTCTAGTCACTATGGAGAGTGCTTCAATTCCTCATGCATTGTCACACTATATCAATGGTACTCTTGCATAAATTCTTCCAAGTCATAAATGTGTCATGTTATATGTTCAAGAGATGTAATCTTGAGTCGAACATATATTGTCTAGTTGACCATCTGAGTTAGCCATCCCTGTATCAGTTCTACTTGGTAATTCTATCTCTTCACAACATCTATCAATGTATATTTCGTGTCGATTGATGGGGGATACAATAAGGCCTTCCTTCAATTGATCTCTTCCTATCGACCTCAACACATTATCTAGGAGAGAGATCTAGAAACCAATGAGTACCTTGGATCTTCCATTCCTCAGTGGCATGCTTCCTCATGCTTGACAGTGGGTTTACCTCATTGAATATTGGTCGATATTAAATACTCTATTCACACTCACTAAATTTTACTAGGTACCTTGGGGTCCATTTTCATCATCGATGTGTCCCCTCATGTTTTTTAACAGTATTCATCAATGACCAATAATCAGATAGTTTCTACCAGAGAAACATTGCTATGTCCCAAGCTTTCCCCATCCAAGTCCACCTATCGAAACTAGCAAAGAAACCATGCTCAACATCATCTCATCTATTCACATTCTATAGAATCATACCATCAGGGTTTGGCTGAAGACCTTGGGCCTAGGGGTACATCACTCATTCATGCTACCCCTCCCAAGTTGTGATGGATTATATCACTATTGCATCAGTAGTTTGATGTATACTATGACATAGATCCACATTGTATTTTCTCATGGCTATGATCTCTTTGATGACATGGATCCACCGTGTAATTTTATGTGGCCATGGTCTTGCATTTCATTTCATGGATCCAAAGTGTATTCTATTGGAGTCCATGCTTTGTTTTTCTTTCGAGCATGGGTATTCCTACCTCGGGGGTGATCTATATATGTTTGGTTGACATTTGATTGTAGGTACTCACTGGTTCCTTGATCTCTCATCTCCTTCCTTACGTTGCCTCATGTTCATGAAAGGGTGCAACAAGTCACATGTTGTGCAACTGACAGGATGCGATGGGTTGCAATCTATAGTATTGGTAGCTTGCGACTACCCCTGTCACCTTCTATATTTAATGAGTTATGAGGATATCAACACTAGGTGACTTTTTTTTCTCATGATATGAGATTGGGAACTCATACTATACTCAGATTTAACTAAGTTATAAATATATAGAATCATCCCCTAGCCTCCTCCATCAATCTATAAAAGGAAGGAATTTGAAGGGAAGAAGAGAGGAATAATTTGTAATAGAATTATGTTGTATATTTTTAGAGGAGCTTCAACAAGCCTTCAACCTTCATATATGATTTTTACTTTCTTATGTGAGGGACAAGACGGAGTTGGAGAAAGGATCAAGGAGATGCCTCAAGCAATACTTAAGGTAAAACTTGGTTTATGTATATTTCTCCACATATTAATACATATTTGCATGGGATTCCCCTTCTATTGTTGGCGTATTCATTTATGCATGTTGATAAATGGCAGATATGATCTTTCCTTGAGTATATCGGGTTAGATCTAGCTTAGATTCAAAATTCCTATTGATATAAGAGGTCGTGATTGGAATTTTTTGTTTTATTCTATATAGGAAGCAGGTTGCAGGAGATGGAGATAGATCTCTAGAGTTGCATAAAATATGAATATACAAGGACAACTACTAGGAATTAGGTTTGAACCATTATATCTTCTTCTCATAGAATAATTAGGAACAAATATAGTAGATATAGTGGAATACTTTGTTGTTATCTATCCTACAGTTTGTCTCGGATCATGGGTAGATTTGAGGGAGTTAACACCTGTCTTTAGGGGGTATTTATCCATAACAAGTGGCCCATGTGTCTATGATCCATTGGTATTTCTAGGTTCATACCTAGAAATCGCACAGTCTTGCCTCCTTCGAATCTCAAATTTAACAAATTATCACCAATTTCGAGCCAATATAACAAGAAACGAAGTGAAGTACACCTACCTAGAGTTGTCAATGCAACTAGTTGAACACCAGGAGTGATTCAATCCCACTTACTATAAGAAACAAAGTTGCTAGACTACCACCCCATTCACTAATCTTATCCAGGAAAACCTAACTCAGAAGGAGAATCCCTTCAACTATATGTCTAAACCCACCAAAATTGTTTTCCCTTGAGCCATTGAATCCTTCTATTCCAAATATATAATTCTCTCTCAGACTCATGTAATTTATTGAATCTATGTGGACTAACCAAAAACCCGAGGAGCTTCTCTTTAGAAGAAGAAAAGAAAACTTTGATCCACGAATAATTCCCAAATGCAACTGAAGGATAAACCTTTGAAGTGTAAAAAACATCAATGCAACACACACCATGACCATGATCCCACCTACATTGATAATAATGAAATGAGGTGGTTGATTAATTCACCTCATTGAATACAACATGTGTGAATGGGATTCAACACATACACACAACACTTGAGCTCGATGTATCTTGATGTGAGGTTTGATGTTCCATATGTTTGACATGCATGAATTAATCCTTAAACAATCTACCTTATGATTATAGGGGATGATTATCATAATACCTCATTTTTTAACATTTAAAATTCTCATTTCCATTTGGTTATGGAATTGGGAACCGTGATAATCCATTTTTTTCTTTAATAAGCCACACACAAGTCTTCTTGTGTCATTGGCCAATGTTCATCTTGCTAATTATATTCTCTAAGAACAGGAAATAAATCCACCTCCTAAAACCTTGCCACTTTTTTTTTTATTCTATGGAATATTCTTGATAAAGCACTATTGTTTTTATCAAAGTTGTTGCACATAGATTTGATGATCAATTCTGAGTCTCCAATAACAACTAGTCTCCTATAATGCCTTTCACTAACAATCCTCACACCTTGGAATAAAGAAAGAATTTAGCTTGATTATTTGTGTCCCTTCCCAATCCCCATGCAAATGAGTTTTCATCATTTCCTTCAGGATCAACAATGATCCCTCTCGCTCCTACCACCCTTGGGTTCCCTTTTTAGGCTCCATCAAAGAATAGAAAAAACTCCTTTTACTCTTGCTGCCACCTCAAAAAGTCTTCCTCTCCCATAAAAAGTTTCCAATTTGCACCAGATGGAGATGAGAAAATAAGTTTCCTAAAAGAGAATCAATTTTTATTGATCATGCTATCCACCCATTCATGCTCTTCTTTCTCCAATAATTCCACATTATGCCCTTGCAACCCTTTAACTTGTATAACTTCTAATAACATATTGAAGGCTTTGTTAGCAATTCTAGTTACCGGAAGCTATGTTTGCTAGAATATCTCCTCGTTCCTTGATAACCATATCTCCTAACATATAAATTTGGGGATTTACATCCAAAGTATTTTTAAAACAGGTTTGTTCCAAAAGGTTCTTGAATATCTCTTATGCCATATAACAAACATTTTTTTCCATGATGTAGGAAATGATACTTTATCCAAAATTCCTTTCAAAAATTGTCCCCAAACCTGCTGTGCGTACTAGAAATTGAAAAAATCATGATTTGTAGTTTCACTCACAAAGAAACATAAATCACCTCTATATGGCCCCAGAATTAATATTCTTTGCAAGTTTTTACTATTAGAAATATTCCATGGACCATAGTCCAACTAAAAACATTGATTTTAGGAAGTGAGTAGCCTCTCCATATGTATTTCCATATACAAGAATGAGGGGGATTTGTAAGATCGTGTAAAATACTGTTGTATCCTTCTTTAACTGTATATCTCAAACCTTTGAGATCACGTCCCCTCTCATCTGGTGTGTTGCATTCCATTGGGGCACATTCAATTAGATGCTTAAAAAATAGTTATATGAAAGAAGAAAGAGACCTAGGTGGGAAGCGATGTTTCCATCCTGTTAGCACTTAGTAAATTTCCTATAGGTTGAAACAGAAGAAATCTACGAAGGTAACTTTATCCAACCGCTTTTAAAGCTGGGATCTATCCCTTCCAGCTTCAGAGAGGGATCTCTCTATATGATTTAGCTTTGTTTTCTAACTTTATACATTAGCCTAGGTAAAGAGAACTGTGGGTTTTGTTGTAAAAGTGTTTTGATTTGGTTTAGACAGTCTACACATCCATTGGGCTATGGGGTCTGTATTTAATTAAATATGAGATACAACCAGAAACGCAAAAATAAGACTTTCACGGGGCGAGATAATATGTTCACTGGATCTTTTAGTAATTTAAATGATGGACAGAAGAAAAGATAAGAAAAATAACTTCAACTAACAAGCAGTTAAGAATTTCTTAATCGAAGATATCAGAGGATAAACATTAAAATCTTTAGAATCGAAAACAGGGTATCAAATATAAATCCTGCAACATTACGTTACTCTTAAATATTAGTTCAAGAAAACAAAATGATTACATAGAAAGAAAAACATTCAACTTAGAAAATTAACATCACCAGTGAACACACGCAAGAATCCTGTAAAAGTGACTCCTCTTTTCTTTTCTTTTCTTTTTCTTTTTCTTTTTCTTTTTCTTTTTCTTTTTCTTTTTCTTTTTTCTTTCTTTCTTCTTTTTTTCTTTTTTTCTTTTTCTCAAAGTATTTGCAGAATGAAAAATCATTTGTCAATAAAAACACTAGATACAGATAATATCCAAGTCATCAGTTGATTCCCATAATTTATGGGGTGATAACAGCGGCTCCACCTGGGGATGGTACTTTCCCTGTTAAGTGCCAAGAATCCTGGTTCCTGTCATTCTGAACATATCTGCCTAGTAGCCTTCATTTGTCTTATTCTCAAAACTTGGAAAAACAATGGTCAGCAGCTTAGGGCCTTCTCTTCGGGCTTCAACCGACTGAGTAATGTTTCCCACTCGGAAAATGCAAGTGAAAAAATGAAAATTAAACTGGTATGTACAATGGAGAGAGAGTTCTTCAAATCTTTTACTGAGGTGGGACACAATGTTTCAGTATTCTGCCATTCACAGGTGCTCCTGGCAGATCTGACCAATCGGTGTTGTTTAGCAAGAAAGCATTGTTTCCTCTGAAAGCTTGGATCATGTAAGGACCTGTCCACGGGTTGTCAAATTTCCCATGCTTTCCCTTGTCTTCATTCCTGGTGTCCCATCTCAACACTAGATCTCCTAGCTCAAAATCATCTTCCTTGGTTTGTTTGTCAAAGATCTTCTTGATGTTTTCTTGGATGACCTGTGTTTTGTTGAAAACTTCTTCTCTAGTCTATTGCAAATGAATCATCTGGTTGATTCTTCTTTGTGAGTTATTTGGCTCAGCTTGCACCTCTTGAAGTAATTTCATGACAGGGACTCCTAGAGAAGTAGGGAAAACTGCCTCTGTACCATAGACCAGCTGGTAAGGTGACATGCCAATTGACCTTTTGGTGGTCAATCTATCTGCCCATAAAG
>ML820388.1:158643-173303 GCA_009831015.1 Picea engelmannii
AGGGGGGGTCTGGAATGCTCTGTGCGTCGTAGATCTGAGCACCATGATCTGGACCACTGATAAGTGTAGGAAATATAAATCATGAGCGGAAAAAGGATGTGTCGGGAAAACTTAGGATAAGTGCCTTTTATGGGTTTTCCCCAATTTTTCACATGGACACCACCAAGGGGACATCATCTAAACTATTCTTAGGAAATGGAGACATGGTGTAGCATTTTCCTCAATATGGTTTCATGGGTGGTGAAGCAAATGAAGCAACTAACCTACATGCTAACCTATCTTCCTAGGACAATTAACCCAGATTAAACTATTGGGTTAAGAAATTACTCTACCTAAGGGCTATCTGACCAGGATTAGACAGTCTGGTCAGATTTATTCACTAATCTAACCTAAGGGCTATCTGACCAGTATTAGACAGTCTGGTCATATTTATCCACTAACCTATCAACATTAAATTTAAAAGAACTTGGCCATGCTTGAAAGGTATGGCCAAGTCACTGTTATTGCCTGGGGCTTTTTCTTTTTTCTTCTTTTTATTTTCTTTTCTTTTTCTTTTTCTTTTTCTTTTTCTTTTTCTTTTTTCTTTCTTTTTTCTTTTTTTCTTTTTTTCTTTTTCTCAAAGTATTTGCAGAATGAAAAATCATTTGTCAATAAAAACACTAGATACAAATAATATCCAAGTCATCAGTTGATTCCCATAATTTATGGGGTGATAACACATCCCAACCATTGCGCCTCTCCATCCCAAATCAATAAGTCTAATAATGTTACTAATCCATTCTATAGAAACCATGACTTGATGTATGATATTTTAGGAATTGTTGACAAGGGGATATTTCCTAAAATCTTATCGAGCCAAATATTGATTGATTTACCATTTCCTGGAAACGACATTAATTTAGAGTGTATCAATGGGGCTTTTGCTTTGCAAAGAATCCAGATCAAAGAGACTCCTTTTTCTTCCAATAGTGAATCCAGACATCATCTCATGTTTCTATGAAATTACTTCTTGGTCAATATTTTTTTCCACCATTCATGAGGACCATAAATAAGTCTCCATAGAAAATTTTCTCCCATTTCCAAGTTCATGAGAACTGGATCTTTTATTTCCAAACCTCCCCTTTCTTTTGGAGCCCAAACAATGCTCCAACTTATCAAATGAAATTTTTTAGTGTTATTTTTACCTCATTAATAGAGAAATTTCTAAATTTCCTGGGACACTTGTTGCATTATGTTTGTTGGAACTAATATAGAAGAGAACTAATATCTTAGCAAGGCTGAAAATAGATTTGATATGAGTTATTCTCCTTGTTGGATTTAGCAAATGAGGCCCCCATTTATACAATTGAATCTCCAACTTACCAAGTACCCCTTGTCAGGATATTGAGGTCTAGTTGTAGAGAGAGATGGGCATGCCTAAGTAGTTAAATGAAGTCTAAGATGCCAAAAACGGAAATCCCAAAATTCTGCAGATAGCTTGAACATGTGTTGTAGAAACATTCCAACCATTTATCTGACTCTTCACACTATTTATTTCCCACTCAAGGCATTAATAAAGCTATCCAAAATCACTTTGAATATATTGGAAATGATAGTTGTGGTTAGCCACAGAAACAAGGTATCTTCCTCAAATTAGGAGTGATTGATTCCCTTAACCCCTCTCATGAAATTGATTCCTTGAATCTGACTGGATTCCCTTTCTTTTTATAGTTTTCTGATCTGTAACACACCCGACCCCTAAATGCTCTTTTAAGGGGTTGGGGCATCATAATTTTGTTTTCCTCTTAAATCAATCCTCCTACTAAACCAATGATGGAGTCAATCCCTTTCTTATATATATATCGGCTGCAGAGGAATTCAATGCTTCGACACTTCGGCCCTTTAGAGCTTCAACACTTCGGCTGTAAACACCTCTTTACTATCTACACAAGAGACCTCCCAGAGTCCCGAACTCTTGAAGTCCCGTAAGCTTTCCACGTGGCTACAACCTTCGGGCCTTTTTGTCTCTCTAAAATACTACACCCCAAATCCTCTGGAGTCTCGAAGTCCCGGACTCCCAGAGTTTCGGCCACTTCACCAACCACTTTGTCTAGGTAGGCACATACCAGGGGCTGACACATAGAAGGGGTCAGGGCTAACACATGTGACATATCAATGGGTCTATAGGTTATGTGATATGCATGAATCCAGGTGGCACATGGAATGTCAAACTTGGGTCCATGTCACCCTGGGTGATGTCACTATGCCACGTCACTTCGGACTGATCATATTTCATGCCCTTCGATCTTGGGGCCAAGGTATGTCCACATAAACCATGTATCAACGGCCTATGCTACTTCATAACTTCAGCGTTCAGGGTTTCATGGTGTAAACTTCTCCTTTCTCCCAGAGCTGGTCAGTGTCAGGATGACCACAACCTAGATATGATAGTTAGGAAAAGTCTTGAAGCGTCCTCAAATCAATGAATCTCTTCACTTCGGGATTCAGAGCTTATCGACACACCACACCTCAAATCCCCCAGAGTTCCCAGCCCCAGACTAAAGGATATAGTGCCACATGACCCTGTATATCGACAACTGAGAGTGATCCCAAAGGATCTGAGGATCGATGACCCTCATTACTTCATGAATTCATCCTTCAGGGGTTTTGACGTTACAACATCCCTGTCCTCCCGAAGCGGTCAATGTCAGGCTAACCTCAGCATAGATCTAACGTTTCGAGGATGTCCACGTAACCTCAGAGATCTACGGCTCATAACTTCTACTTAAGGGTCCCTTGGGTCCCATTGTTGGGCCACTCCTAGAGAGACACCTATCATCCCAAAACACTCTGGTAAGAATGTGTGGCACCTGCCTCAGGTCACCCATGTCCCCTTACCATACCATGAGATCACCACACTTGGAAATGTTTTCACTCGACACGTGCGCCCCAAGTGCTCTCGACGCGATACATGTGTCCCCACGATCAAACATTTGAGAGGGATCCCAAATGATACTTAGATCCACAGTCCACATTACTTCGTGACTCTGGCCTTCGTGGTTTTCTTTTTACTGCCACTCCATTCTCCCAAAGCAGGACTTCATTGAACTACCATGTGCAGGTCCCTCCTCCTGAAGGATGGTAGGCGGGGCTCCTAACGATTTCCCCAAATCTATGGCTCTCCTTTACTTCGTAACTTCAGTGTTCGGGGAGTTTGATGCTATGGAATCTCCATTCTCCTGAAGTGGAACTTCGCAGAAGTCATCTCGGTGTAGATCCAATGGCTGAGGGAACTCCCGAACATTCTCGATCGGTGGCTCGCACTACTTCACGATGGGGAGTTAGATCTCAGTTTAGTCGGTAAGACAGGTTCATATAACATCGGTCGACCTTACAGGTAACTGTAACTCTCGGTCACCTTCGGCCCGTTTGTGACTATTAGGGCCGAGAATACTCTGAAGTTGCGAACTTCCGTAGCTTCGAAGCCATAAGGACTTAGCTCCCTTAGGCTTAGCATGGGGTTCCTAGATATTGGCCACATGGGCCCTTCTAACTCTCGCAAGTTAAAAACAACTTCCTAATCGTGGATTTGTTAAGGACTTGGGCATAATATCTCGGTCGCACAACAAGGAGTCTGAAGAAGATATCCTCTTCAGATGGACAGGGTGAGATTGACGCAATACTTTCTATCTCGGCCGTCCTATAGGCTTACGTCCCACGACACCTTGAGGGATAAGTTGGGGAATATAGACGATCAATCAGAAGAATAAGTTCATAGGAAGATAAATGCATACACATAACTTGATCGTTCAATACAGAAACCATTCTTAGATGTATAAACCCATGCATTCATCCATTATTACATTTCAATACATAGAGTATGAAAACACTTATCAGAACTAGATGACATGATGCGACTGTTGAAAGGGGTGCATCCACCCAACCATAGGCTTAGTCACTCCTAACGGATTTACCACTGGCCACCCCTGAGCTAGACCATGATGCTCTAAGATAGAATCCTTTCTTCCGGCTCAACGACAGTTAGCGATGAAGGTTACTCTTCTCCTCCCAAAGGATCTTGGCAACGAGTTTTCTCTATACCAAGTAAGGAGGTCTTCCTAAGTAATTCCTCAGTCACTCACTAGCCTCATTTATTAGCTTGTATCATAACCCTGCTAGCCACTTCCTGTGACCAGAACACACTTGTTTCTCAATTCTTCCTCGAAATTGAGAACTTATTCTCTCTTCTATGCTTCTCTTCGCAGGTCTTCCTTTGCCCACCATGCCTTCCTTTATTTCCTTCCTCAAAAAGATTGCATGTGGCCTTTATTATGAGTCTGTGGTCAGGTCTGGAATCCTTACAGATGGGTGCTCTACCTCGTCCCCTCGTTAACTCTTGAGGAGTTATTGCCACCTATCAGCCTGACTGTAATTCATTCCTGGGTCAGAGGATTGTTCTGGTCCTGAGAAATTAAATCCAACAAGGTACTGGTTTGGTGGGGGTTATCTCAACCATTCCAATTTCCCCTCACCATCTCTTTCATAGTATCCTTGGTATATCTTGGAAAACCCCCCTTTCAACAGTTATGCAACACTTATCCATTTTCTCTTAATAACATAAATTACATTCATTGACCTTTTATACAAAGGTTCTTCGAATCAAACATTCACACATATTCATATTTACATAGTCTCTTGGCCAAGTAGTTATATTTACAAACTGGGGGAAACAAGGGTGTTACAATCCCCTCCCCCTTAAAGGAACATCATACTCTATGTTCTATCTGTCAATATGCTCTGTATATACAGAAGTAAACAAAAATGGATATATCTATCTCATGGCATCCTCCATTTCCCATGTAGCCTCATATGGGCCAAAGTGTTTCCACTGCACCTTAACCTGTGCAAAGGTTCGGTTCCTGAGTGAGGTTTCCTTCCTCTCTAATATGCATTGAGGTTCTGGTAGGAATTATCCCTCCAGCTCCACCTGAATCACATGCCAGTCAGTTATATGATTAGAATCATGTAAATATTTCTTCAATAATGAAACATGGAAAACATTGTGTGCCTTCACTGTGGGAGGGAGTGCTAGCCTATAGGCTATAGGTCCCACTCTATCTAATATTTCAAAGGGTCCACAATACTTGGGTGCCAGCTTGGCACAAGCTCCCATTATCAGGGAAATCTTCCTGGGTCTAATTCTGAAATAGACATGGTCTCTTGTCTTGAAATCTTTGGGATTTCTCTTTCTGTCGGCGTAACTCTTCTGTCTATCCTCGGCAATTCTCATATTTTTCTTAATATGAATCACTTGTTGTTCCATTTCTTTCATCGTGTCGAGTCTGATTGTAATTATATCCACTGGGTTGCTCCAACTGATTGGAATCTTGCATTGTCTACCATAGAGGGTGTTGGCCCTTGGTTATGCATTAAGGAAGAAAGCGAAGATTAAGGAAGAAGAAATACAAAGTACAAACTACGCGGAAGACATGTAAACTGAGGAACGGTCGAAGTGGTTAAAGAAGCAAAAAAGAAGGAATGAAGTAAGGAAAATAAATTCGTTGAAAGAGAAGATCAAGGAATATAAATCATCAAAAAATATGGATTGTGGACTACTCAGCAAGCGGAAGAAGATACCAATGGATACTTTGGAGCACCTCGGGGAAAAGAAGGAAGGACATGTTGGCGAAGCCCTGAAAACGCGGGTCATGTGGACCTAGGGTTTTGGATCTAGCATTTTGACACAGAGACTTCGGTCTAAGGTTGTCTAAGATTCATGTAATGTATAAATACAGGTCTAGAATATTCAAGAGGGTTGTTCGTATTGTTTTTTATGAGAGTGATATTGAGAGAGAAGTGTTTTTGTTGTAAGAGAATTATGTATTCTGGATCTTTAGTTGGGTGCAAAGATCAAACCTGCATTTGGGTGTGCAGGGAGGGGAGATAAAGAGAGAAAGAGAGAGAGATTTGCAGCTAAGTGCGCAGATAGAACTGTATGTTTCCATCTAATATATCAAGAAACACAGTTCTGTGGATGTATCCCTAGGGAGAGGGTGAATCATGTAAATCTTATTGTTCTTTATGGTTGATGTTGTGTTATTTGCTACCTGCTATACTGTTATTGCATGGTTGTTTTCCTTATTAAATATAGAAGGTATAAGCTAACTTCACGAAGCTAAGTATACAACTGTTAAGAGATCTCTTGGCTATATTTCATTGTTGTTCTGGATTCACCTTTCATTTCCTCTGGTTGTAGACACCTATGTCCTTCAACCCATATATTGTTACTTCAGGTGAGACTTCATCTTCTTCACAGGTGTTGCCAAAAGGGCTAGTACTTAGGGCTTGTTGGTGCACTGTTAGAGTTGAACCTTGGATCTTCCCCTGTGCCAATAGAGGGCTTCAAAAGGGCTCATCTTCAATGACTCTTGACAACCGTTTTTGTAAGAAAAATCTACCAATGGCAGGTAGTCTTCCCACTTCTTAGGTTGATGCATTACATGCATCCTTAACATGTCTTCTAATATTTGGTTCACTCTTTCTGTCTGTCCATCCATTTGAGGGTGATAGGTTGTGCTAAACAACAATTTAGTCTCAAAACCTGCCATTGAGGACTTCCAAAATCTTGAAGTAAATTTTGTGTCTCTGTCAAATATAATCTCCCTAGGCATGCGATACAGTATAAATATCTCCTTCATGAAGATGTTGGAAATATATATTGCCTTGCAAGTTGACTTAACAAGAACTAAGTGAGCAGAATTGCTCAATTTTTCCACCACCACCATGATGGCATCATTCAACTTGGCCAATTTTGGTAATCTGGTGATGAAATCCATGGAGATGGTTTCCCATTTTCATTATGGAATTGGGAGAGGCTGTGACAACCCTCCTGGGTGTCAGTGTTCTTCCTTAACTTGCTGGCATTCTAGACACTTATCTAGATAGTCAGTTATGTCCTTTTTTAATCCAGGCCAATAGAATTGTTTCTTAGTGGCCGTGATCATTTTATGATAACTTGGATGACCAGTATATGGTGTCTTGTGTAGTTCATCCATTATGAGCCTCTTCAATTCGTCACATATTGGAATATACAATATGTTTCTCTAAGTCAGCAAGCCTTCATTAAGCATCTGATAGCCTTCATACTTTATCCCTGTGGGCTCTTTCTTTAGGTATGATGTCACGATCTTGAAAAATGCATTTGTTTCTTGTGCATTCCTGACTCTCTCCCTGACATTCATTTCACAAGTTCTCATCGCTTCCAGGTGAATCATTTTCACACTTCTGGTAAGGGAATCCACCACCCTATTTTCCTTTCCTTTGATGTGTTTGATTTCGAAATCAAACTCACTAAGGAGAGCCATCCACCTAGCTTGTCTAGCATTGAGTTTTGGTTGATCAAACAGGTGCCTCAACCCAAAATGATCTGTCATAAGTACAAATCTCCTACCCAGGAGCTAATGCCTCAACATTTTTAAAGCGTGCACTATGGCAGCCAACTCTAGATCATGGGTCACAAGATTGATTTCGTGCTCATTCAATTTTCTGGATTCATAGCAAATTACACATCCATCTTTCATAAGGACTCCTACGAGTCCTTCCTTGTAGGCATCTGTACACACGAGGAATTCATTATCAGGGTCTGCAATCTTCATCACAGGTGCATGGTTTAGAAGGTATTTCAGTTCTTGAAATATTTCTTCACATTATAATGTCCAAGTGAATTTAACACCCTTTTTCTGAAGGGCAGTGATTGGAAAACCAATCTTGGAAAATCCTTTTATGAACCTTCTATAGTATCCTTCTAATCCCATAAAGGATCTGATATCAGATACATACTTTGGGGTAGTCCATTCCATGATAGATCTGATCTTGTCAGGGTCTACTACCACTCCTTCTTCAGAAATAACATGGCCTAAGTAATGGACTTGCTTCTGGAAACATTCACAGTTGCTAACCTTAGTGTAGAGATGATGCTCTCATAGTACTTGAAGCACTAGTTTAAGATGTTCTTCATGCTCCTCTATTTTCTTGGAGTAGATTATGATATCATCAATGAAAACCAATACAAACCTGTCTAGGAATATGCTCAACACATTATTCATCAAGCACATATAAGTGGCGGGGGCATTGGTTAATCCAAATGGCACCACCACAAATTCATAGTAACCATATCTTATCCCAAAGGCTATTTTTTGGATGTCTTCATCCTTGATTCAAACTTTATGGTATCCAGACCTTAAGTCAATATTTGAGAAAATGGAAGCATCCCTTAATTGTTCAAACAAGTCATCGATTCTTGGTAAGGGATACTTGTTCTTTATGGTTGTCTTGTTGATTTGTCTATAGTTTATGCACAGTTGGAGTGTGCTTTATTTCATTTTTTTCACAAATAAGGTTGGTGCTCCCCATGGAGACATGTTGGGCCAGATGCAGCGTTTGTCCATCATCTCCTTTAGTTGTAGCTTGGGCTCAACTAGCTAGTTTACTCATCCTATAGGGTGTTCTAGACACTGGCACTGCTCCTGGTGCAAGTTCTATCAAGAAGTCAATGTCTCTTCTCAGAGGTAGACCCGATACCTCTTTTGGAAACATGTATTTATACTCTCTTAATATGGGGTAGTCAACTAGGGTTGGTTTGTCATCCTCAACAGATTCCAACACCTGTATTGCATATAGAGGACATCCCTTTCTGCAATATTGTTTCATTTGAAGGGATTATATTTGTCTCACTGAGACAAACTTCTGAATCCCTTGGAGGGTTATTTTTCTCCCTTCTTCATTTTCACATTCCAAAGTTTTATGGTAACAGTCCAAGTTGGTTTTATAAGTGGCTAACTAGTCCATACTAATCAACAGGTCATAAGATCCTAGGGGAAGTATGTTAAGGTTCGCTTGGGTTGGAAATCCATCCATAATGAATTGGAAAGCCGGTATGACCTATGTTACCTTTCTTTTGGTTCCAGTGGCTAGTTGTACCAACCAGGGCTTAACATGTCTAACTGATTATAGTTTACACTTATCAATAGTCTGAGGGGCCAAATAACTCAAATTAGAACCAGGGTCAATTAAAATAGGAACTAAATGGTTGGAAATCATACCTTTCATCTCCACCACTGAAGCTTGGTGGTCGGCTTTTTTATTATCCAAGGCTGCATAAATCTGTGGCATGCTCCTAGCCACATCATTGACTGTGGTAGATTCTTGGATGTTGTAGACTCTCCTACTGTTATGTTGTATGTGTGGACAATCCCTCAACAAATGTTCTTCTCCACAACCCCAACATTTCAAGGGTTTTCTCTTTGGGTTATCATTCTTTCCTGGGATTGCTCCAAAAGGTTTATTTCCACTCTGGGAGGGGAAATTTTGTTGATACACACTTCTAGTAGGAAGGCTCATCCTAGAATCCTTCCTATATTTCTTAAGTCTTGAGGATTTAAACCCCTTCTTCTTGAATCCCGAACTACTCTGCTTGAAGTGTTTCTCAAACTGTTTCCATGACAAGTCCTTCTCATGGATTCCTTTCACATTCCTAAGGTCTTCCCACCAAATGGAATCCTTTCCTTTCGGATTGAAGATGGTTATTTGTGCCTTCAAGTTTTTAGAGTAGTCATGGACTTTGAAGTACTTCTTTAGACTAAACATCCAAGCTTCTGCCTCTTCCCCTTTCTTAATCTCTCCATCGAAAGAGGGTAGTTTGGATTTCTTGAACTCTTCAGGATCACGACTTTTGGAATGCTTTCGTTTCTTTCCTTTCCTTTGAGAATGTGAGATAATTTTGCTACTAGAATATCCCTCAGAGTTGTCAGTTTCCTCTCAAGAGGACTCTCTCGATGAGTGTCCCCTGCCTCCAGGTGGGGCCTTCCTCAAGGTACTCCTCCTAGTGTGGCCACTTACGGGACCACATTTTCGTATCTCAGGTGGACTTTGACTTCTCTTTGTATGCCGTCGATCCACATGACTAGTTGCGGATCCATGTTGTAGTTTCCTTTGTACATCGGATAATATCTACAACAAGACTGCATTAATTTCCATTTATTTTTCTTGCTCCTTTATCAACTCTATAATTCAAACATGAGGCTCCTTACAGTTTTAACCAGATCCAGAGGGGTTTCCACCACCCTCCTTTCATCAGATTCTTCGTCTTTATTATGGGATCCATCCCCCACTTCATGGCACATCACCATCCTTTATACTTGTATTTTTCTTGCAATTTACTGACTGCTTGAGTGCTGACAAAGCACTTACTGTTAGCCACCAGTCTATTATTTTATGAATAACACACAATTCATATTTCTTAAATACACACACACAGTAGAAGGTTTCATTATTTTCTTCAGTAAATTTTAACCAGGATCTTTAGGAAAGAGGTAAGCTAGGGTGTCACCCTTAAAATTCCTTTAAATATGATTTTTACATGACTTGTCCATGAGCCCAAGCAGGCCAAGTGTTGTAACCATGCTCTGATACGAATTTGTAACACACCTGACCCATAAATGCTCTTTTAAGGGGTTGGGGCATCATAATTTTGTTTTCCTCTTAAATCAAATCCTCCTACTAAACCAATGACAGACTCAATCCATTTCTTATATATATCGACTGTAGAGGAAATTGGCGCTTCGACACTTCGATGCTTCGGAGCTTCGACACTTCGGCATTGAACACCTCTTTACTATCTACACATGAGACCTCCTGAAGTCCCGTAAGCTTGCCACGTGGCTCCAACCCTTGGGCCTTTTGGTCTCTGTACAATACTACACCCCAAATCCTCCAGAGTCCCAAAGTCCCAAACTTCCAGAGTTCCAATCACTTCACAAATCACTTTGGCTAGGCGGGCATGTACTAGGGGCTGACACGTAGAAGGATCCATGGGTGACACGTGTCACGTATCAATGGGTCTATAGGGTATGTGATACGCAGGAATCCAGGTGACATGTGGCACGTCAAACATAGGTCCACGTCACCCTCGGTGACGTCACTGTGCCACGCCACTCTGGACTGATCGTATTTCATGTCATTCGATCTCGCAGCCAAGGTATGTCCACATAACCCTTGGATCAACGACCTTTGCTACTTCGTAACTTCAACGTTTAGGGTTTCATGGTGTAAACTTCTCCTTTCTCCCAGAGTTGGTCAGCACCGGGATGACGATAGCCTAGATCTAAGGGTTAGGAAAAGTCCCGAAGCATCCTCAAATCAACGAATCTTGTCACGTCGGGCTTTGGAGCTTATCGACACACCACACCTCAAATCCCCCAAAGTGCCCATTCCCCAAACTAAAGGATCTAGCGCCATGCGTCCCCTGTATATCAACGGCTGAGAGGGATCCCAAAGGATCTGAGGATCAACGGTCCTCATTACTTCGTGAATTTGGCCTTCGGGGGTTTTGACGTTACATCACCCCTATCCTCCCGAAGAGGTCAACGCAGGGTTGACCTCGGCATAGATATAATGGTTTGAGGGTGTCCACGTAACCTCATATATCTACAACTTGTAACTTCCTCTCAAGGGTCCCTTGGGTCCCATTGTTGTGCCATTGCTAGAGGGACACCTATCATCCCAAAACACTCCGATAAGAATACGTGGCACCTGCCTCAGGTCACTGATGTCCCCTTACTATAACATAAGGTCACCACACCTGTCAATGTCGTCACTTAACACATGGTCCCCCACGTGCTCTCGACATGATACACGCGCCCCCACGATCAAATAGTCGAGAGGGATCCCAAAGGATCCTTAGATCCACAGTTCACATTACTTCGTGACTCTGGCCTTTAGATTTTTGGCTTTACTTCCACTGCATTCTCCTGAAGCAGGACTTCGCCAAAGTACCATGTGTGGGTCCCTCCTCCTGAATGTCGGATGGTAAGCGGGGCTCCTAATGATTTCCCCAAATCTACGGCTCTCCTTTACTTCGTAACTTCAATGTTCGGGGAGTTTGATGTTATGGCATATCCATTCTCCCGAAGTGGATCTTCGCCGAATTCCTCTTGGTGTAGATCCAACGGCTGAGGGAACCCCCGAGCATTCTTGATCGGTGGCTCATGCTACTTCGTGATGGAGAGTTGGATCCCGATTTAGTTGGTAAGATAGGTTCATCTAACCACTAGGGTAACTTCCCAACACTTGTCGACCTTAGAAGTATCCATAACTCTCGGTCACCTTCGGCCCGTTTGTGACTATTAGGACCGACAATACTCCAAAGTCCCGGATTCCCGGAGTTCTGAAGCCAGAAGGACTTAGCTCCCTTAGGCTTAGCATGGGGTTCCTAGATCTTGGTCACATGGGTCCTTCTAACTCTCGCGAGTTAAACACAACTTCCTCATTGTGGATTTGCTAAGGACTTGGGCATAATATCCTGGTCACACAATAAGGAGTCTGAAGAAGATATCCTCTTCAGACAAACAGGGCCAGATTTACGCAATACTTTCTATCTTGTTCATCCTACAGGTATACGTCCCACGACGCCTTGAGGGATAAGGTGGGGCATATAGACGATCAATCAGAAGCATAAGTTCACAGGAAGATAAATTCATACACATAACTTGACCGTTCAATACAAAAACCATTCTTAGATGTATAAATGCATGCATTCATCCATTATTCCATTTCAATGCATAGAGTATGAAAACACTTATCAGAACCATACAACGTGATGTGATTACTGAAAGGGGTTCCTATTTCCACCCAACCATATGCTCAGTCACTTCTAACATATTTACCACTGGCCACCCCTGAGCTAGACCACGATGCTCTGAGATAGAATCCTTTCTTCCGGCTCAGCGACAGTTAGGGACGAAGGTTACTCTCCTCCTCCCACAGTATCTTGGCAACGGGTTTTCTCTATACCAAGCAAGGAGGTCTTCTTGAGTACTTCCTTAGTCACTCACCAACCTTGTTTATCAGCATGTATCATAACCCTACTAGCCACTTCCTATGACCAGAACACACTCATTTCTCAGTTCTTCCTCGAACCTGAGAGATTAGTCTCTCTTCTCTGCTTCTCTTCACAGGTCTTCTTTTGCCCACCATGCCTTCCTTTATTTCCTTCCTCAACAAGATTGTGTGTGGCTCGAATTCCCAGTCTGTGGTCAGGTCTGAAATCCTTACAGATGGGTTCTCTTCCCCATCCCCTCATTAACTCTTGAGGAGGTCTTCCCACCTACCATCTTGACTGTAATTCATTCCTGGGTTAGAATATTGTTCCGGTCCTGATCAATTAAATGCAGCAAGGTACTGGTTTGGTGGGGGTTATCTCAACCATTCTTGGTTCCCCATACCATCTCTTTCATAACATATTTGGTCTATCTTGGCAAACCCCCCTTTCACTAGTTATGCAACACTTATCCATTTTCTCTTAATAACAAAAATTGCATTCATTGACCTTTTATACAAAGGTTCATTAAATCAAACATTCACACATATCGATTTTTCCATAGTCTCTTGGCCAATATAGTTATATTTACAAACTGAGGGAAACAAGGGTGTTACATGCTCAAGGATTTATCCATTGTAATATATAAAAGAGGGGAGAGATAACAACCTTGTCACAACCCCCTCTTACTCTTAAAGAAAGTAGATGTCCTTCCATTTACTAGAGGGGCCATGGTGATCCTATACAGGCTTGAACCCAATGAACAAATGACTCATCAAATCCAATGAATATGCAAAGAACATCTAGGAGAAAAGAATGTCTTACTCTGTCAAACACATTTATCATATCCCTCTTGATATTCATTCGTTTTTCTTTGTTTGTCCTACTCAAATGGATTTTTTTTTTGCACCAAAATTATATTATCCACAATTTTTGATTTCTGCATAAAGCCTCTTTGATTCTTGAAGATCATCTTAGGGAAAATATTTTTAAGTTTGTTGGCCATAATTTTGGTTAGAATTTTATATGCAAAATTACATAGAGAGATGGGCCGGAATTGAACAAATGATGTCAGGTTTGTCTCCTTAGGAATAAGAGCTAAACAAGAGTTAGTGCATCCCCTCACTTTCTTCTTATTTAACGAGTGATTTGAAATTTTCTTTAAGTCATATTTAATGATACGCCAACAAATCCTGAAAAAATGTATAGAGAATCCATGTGGCCCTACTGCCTTATCTGGTTTTAGTCCCCAAACAACTTGTATAATTTCAGCCTCCTCAATTTCTCTAAGCAAATCTGTGTTTTCTCCAACAAATACCAATGATGGAATGTGTTCTCATAACTTGTGAACTTTTGTGGGGTTGGTTAGTGGACTTGAAATGATTAAAAGTTAAAGTAGGTTTAAGCTGCTAAT
Source organism: Picea engelmannii (assembly GCA_009831015.1). Lineage (NCBI taxonomy): Eukaryota > Viridiplantae > Streptophyta > Pinopsida > Pinales > Pinaceae > Picea > Picea engelmannii. The sequence goes on from ML820388.1 coordinate 172,911, forward strand.
TATCTTTTCTTTAACCTTTAATCATTTCAAATAATTATGTTCTTTCAATAACATTATATAAAATGAATGCATTCAAGTTAAAACAAATTTATACTAATTAACTAAGTTCTAGTCTATATAAATTATTGATTTTTTTTCATCTCTAAGTCTTTAAGTGTATATATTAAAGACTTCAAATCATTGGGCAGAGGGGGGTCCCTTGTCCCACAAACAAGGGGGTCTCATACACCAATTTGGTGTGTTGGCTTGTCGTGACCTTAAAAATAGATGATGATGATTATTATTATTATTATTATTATTATTATTATTATTATTATTATTATTATTATTATTATTATTATTATTATTATTATTATTATTATTATTATTATTATTATTATTATTATTATTATT
>ML820389.1:12826-52910 GCA_009831015.1 Picea engelmannii
TGTAGTCATTCAACAATTGGTTTGGTAGGCTCCTATGGAGGTCCTAGTACCTAGACCACTCAATGTCATCTCCTCTCACAAACTTTATAAACGAGTTAGACCACTCAATGTCATGTCCACTCACAAACTTTATAGACGAGTCAATAATACCAAAATTTCACCAACAACACTTTCCCAGACCCTACCATTTTCCTTATGAAATGCTACAACATGTCTATGTGCTTCATCCTAGCATGATAAGTTTGGTTCTTCTCTAACGCCATTACACCTTCAGGCTTACAATGCATTTTCAAGGGCCTTCCCATATACAACTTTAAGTCTTTGTGCAAATGTTGAAACCAAATTTCCTTCCTACATGCTTGCATTATTGCCATGTAACTGTTGGACAATGTTGTAGACTATTATATCCAAGTGGAGTTGGTTGTTGCACATGACCGCCATATCAAATGCCAAATTCAATTGTACCCTTCAGATACATGAGTTGAATGGTGGTAGATCTATGAGACTATGGACCTCCTCTTGCATGGTTGGTAGGCATGTTACCTCTACGAGACCTTAGAGTTAGACCTACTCACTATGGTGTATGTCCTCTTGAGTTAGCTCAAGTAGCAAGTCCTCCATCATGAGTTTCTTCCCCTCAACCTTGAATGTTAGGAGAGACAACCTTTCTTTGTTTTCTCTCATCTCTTCTTCCCCCACAATGTCTCCAAAGATTGTATACCCAAGCTCCCTCAACTTTGGGTGCTTTGTCGATGACATCATCATGCTTTGCATTGGCCCCTTCATAACCATTGATGAGAATAGGGAGACCTCCTCTCTCTCCTCTTCTTCACTTTTATTTCTACTTATGATGTTGATGTGGAGTTGGTGCCTTGTGCCTTGTAGGGTTTGCTTAGCTCTTGTGCTTCTCTTTCTTTTATTGTCGTTTATATCTCTTTTATTTTGATAACATTTTATCTCTAGGAGTGGTATAGAGACTCCCACTATTTAGTGGCCACTAATTGTAAATTGTAATCTCTAGTCCCATTGGCCTATCACTTGGTCATTTATCGACATCAATAAAATTATCTTATCTTCACATCAATCTAATAACGACGACCACAACAATCTTATCTTCACAGTATTGGTCATGGTCTCATTGATTACTCCCATTGCTTTTGCAATGTTAGGTTTTGTATAGACCATCGTAGACATTAGAGTTTTGATTGTACTTTGATACAACATATTTTCAATCTACTCCCACTCAATGTTGGTCTTAGGAATCATTGACTTGGATAGCTTGACACCATGTTATGTTAGGGTCCTAACTGGTTTGAAATTCGACATTATGAACATTTCTAGAATTGTGTCAATATAGTTTTGTTGAATAAGGAAATTTTCTTCCTCTTCATGCGTTGCCAAATCTTAATACCCTAGTAGTGATGCATAACACCAAGATCCTTCATCTCAAATTGAGATATAATTTGGAGTTTTTTCAACTTGATCAAATGTATGCCATTGCTAGTCATTAGTGTCATTGACACATCGAGAAATAATTATGATATGTCGTTTATGCAATGTAAAATAGATGTAGTGATATCCAAATATCCTTTTAAAACCCTTCTTCAACTTATAACTATTGTTAAATTTCCTTGAACCCCGGTCACGACAATTAATTCCTAGTAAATCCTTACTGAAATAAAATGTAGATCTACTGAATAAAAGCACATTGAGATTCTTAACCAGAAAATTGCAGGGGAAGTAAAATAGGAAACCAAACACAAATACACATACATTTTTTGGTAAAAACACCTGGAAAACCCCCCAAGGGAAAACCAATAACGAGATGATTTTATTATGATAAAAATTAGGGTTCCCGTAAAAGGGAAAATGGCCCACTGAGAGAAATACAATTGTAGACCAACCTGGCAAAAAACTTGGTTGAAAACCCTCAGCCTGATCTGCAGTTTTGCTGGTTGTATGATGGCGACTTGGCCGTATGCTATATGGTCTACTGAGGGCTGTACGACTGTTGTCGTTGCCTATACGGACGTGTATGGACTATACGGTCCTAGCCCATATGATGTATGGTGGCTTACAGGTGGCTATATGACCTTACTCGCACGCTGTATGGCCTCTAGGCCCTCCTTTGTCTGCTGTATAGCCTCTCTAGAAAGAACTCGACCTCTGCTTGTTGGTACAACCCTCCTGATTTTCTCCTGGCTGCTGTATTCTCTCTCTCGTTGTCTTTGACTTGTAGAATGAAAGTCCTTCTTCACTCCATGATTCACTGACTCCAAATCAATGTGTGTTTGCTTCTCTCTAAATGGCCCACTGAGAGAAATACAACTGCAGACCAACCTAGCAAAAAACTTGGTTGAAAACCCTCAGCCCGATCTGCAGTCTTGCTGGTTGTACGATGGCAACTTGGCCGTATGTTGTATGGTCTACTGAGGGCTGTACGATTGCTGTCGTTGCCTATACGGACTTGTATGGACTATACAGTCCTAGCCCATATGCTGTATGGCGGTTTGCATGTGGCTTTATGACCTTACTCTCATGCTGTATGGCCTCTAGGCCCTCCTTTGCCTGTCGTATAGCCTCCCTAGAAAGAACACAACCTCTGCTTGTTGGTACGACCCTCCTGATTTTCTCCTGGCTGTTGTATTCTTTCTCTCGTTGTCTTTGATTTGTAGAATGAAAGTCCTTCTTCACTCCATGATTCACTGACTCCAAATCAATGTGTGTCTCCTTCTCTCCCTTGGATGCCTTTTATAATCTTGAGATGAGCCTTATCCCTAATCTCCATAGTGATCAATGGATGAAATTAAATCTCCCTCACTTGAGATCAATGGCTAAAATTTATTTAATTGACTTAAATCACTAATGCCAAAACTTAGGCATTTTATTTAATTCATCTCAATTAATTCTAAAATGACATTCACTTTAATAATTAAATTATTAAAGTGAATTTCCAATGTTTTGAGAGGTATTTATGATGACTTCCACATGTTAGACACAAACCAATGTGGAAGTACACGTTCGAGCTACAAAACATCAACTCTCCCTCTTAGCGAGGAAGGTACTTTTGGAAGAGCCACCTGGAACTGGTGTCCCTCCAATCCTGGCACAATAACTTGCACATTATCCTGCACCATAGAATCCTAATAAACTTGATGATCTGCAACATCTTCAATGGCATTACTCCTTAGTGCTATGAAGTTTGGAAACTTCTTTGGAGATCTGCTCTCCTTGAATGTGCTCCTAGGAGCCTAAACATGCTCCTGAGCATCCTGCAATGTCTTCTCAAATTGCTTGGGTCTCCTAACAAAGCTGGAAGGGGCTAACTCCTCCTCCCCAGCTGAAGAGTGACTCCTTGCACTAGAAGTCTGTGAACTTTGTTCTCCCTAAGGAGTTGCTTGCTCTTCGTCTTCTGCTACTGCTGGTTAATCACGAGACTTCCTAGATGCCAAGTTTTCCTCAAACCTAACATCTCGACTCACCATGATCTTCCTCTGCGCTGGAATCCAAATCCTGTATGCCTTTGAAGTCTCACTATAGCCAATAAATATGCCCTTCTCCCCCGAGGGCCCCAACTTTGTCCTCTTCTTTGTTGGTACATGGATATACATTGGACAACCAGAAATGCGAAAATGGCCAATCTTCGGCGTGTTAGAGTTACTTCACACGCACCTATGATTTCTTTTTCCTAAGGTTTTTCCTTGTTTATTAGTCATTATCCAGTCTCCTATATTTTAGGAAGAATATTCCTCTAGGGAGAATATTCTCTTTAGTTTTCACTTCAGTTTGACTAGTTGAGTGGAGTCTAGATGTTGCATTGGTTTTGTCACCATGCAACATTGGGATCATCACCAGCTAATGCACATTAGCCTTGGTATCATCACCAAACTGGCGCATTACCCATGATTCCCTGATCTCCTCCTCACTTCACTTTGTTTCAGTTAGTTAACTGAAGACTGGTAACTAGTTAACTCAACTAGGTGGCAATTCACTCCCGTAACGGCCTGAGAGACTAGACTAGGAGGCAATTCACTCCCGTAACTCCCTGAGTGACTAGACTAGGTGGCAGTTCACTCCTGTAACTATTGGTGTGTGTCCAGATCACTCTAGACCACCACTATGGCTCATTGGCCTCACGTCCAGTGCGCATTGGTTGAGTTATACAGAGTATATTATGTGTAAATTATTCATTATTCATTACGGTTAATGAGAATTCTTCCATTCTTTCTCTCTTGCCTCTTCTTTCTCAATTTCTCTCTGCAAATGTTTGTGGTATTTTCTAGCTAGATCTATTCTATGCAGGTTCAACACATTTACATGGTATTAGAGCTGACGGACTGCTAAGCAAAACTACACCAAATTATTTTTTGTAGGTACCAAAGATTGAAGACAGCGGAAAGATGGAATTCCCAAAATAATTCATGCTTACACCTTACAATTACTTTGCATGGAAGGCGAGAATAATCATACATCTCCGAACCAAAGGATTGTACAGGTTAACCTTGAATACAGACACATAATTGACATCAGCCATAGAAAAATCCAAGTATCTAAATCGAATGGATTAAGCATTCAGAACAATTTGCAGTCTCATCCCTCCCGATCTCCTTTTTCACATATCTTTGTGTAAAACCCCCAATGAAGCCTGGACCACCTTGGAAGGGCTCTTTGGAAAATAGGATGAGATAAGGGGACACATGCTCGAGGTGGAATTGCTCACATTGGATCCAAAAAGCTTTGACAATCTCCAAGATTTCTTTACAAAATTCAAGGATTTACTGTCGCAACTCAAAGCTTGCGGGGTTGATAAATCTAAGGACGAGAAACAAATGGTTCTCACCATTCTCTCCAAACTTGGTCCTGAATTCTCTGTGTTCGTATCCACATTCCATTCAGTCAAATTCGCCTCTGGAGCCACCTGGAAGATGCCTTCTCTTGAGGAATTTATCGAATCCCTGACACAAGAGCAAACCAAGCTCATCAACATGGGCAAAATCAAAGGCCCAAACGCGCATGCACTTACTGTGCAAGATGGCAGCCATCAATATCAAAAATCTAAAGATAAAGACAAAAGGAAAGCTCATGCAAATCCGAAGAAGGAAGGGTATTCAAAACCCTTCACCGATGCCTCCAGAGCCAAAGGTGGAAAGGGAAGAGAAGGGGAGAAATGCACATACTACCATAAAGGATTCCATCCAGAATCCGCATGCATGCAGAAACAAATAGATCTAATGACTCAAATACTTCAGCAAAACAACCTTGGAGATCGGATCCCCGAGGGTGCCAAGAAGAAGAAGCCAAAAGATTAGAATCCCAAGAAAGGCAATTCTAGCCATGCCTTGATTACTATCAACTCCTCTCCCGATGTTTGGATCGTAGATTCAGGAGCATCACATCACATGGCTGCCAGAAAAACAATCTATTCTTCATTGGATGCATGCAAAGGTCCTCCTATTCTGATGGGGGACAACTCTCCAGTCGAGGTCACCGACAAAGGAAGGATTGAACTCACCAATGAAAGCTTCGAGAATGTGCTGCACGTTCCCAAACTTTTTGTCAATCTTCTCTCCGTGTATCAGATGACGAATTTCGACATCGGAAAGTCAGTCATCTTCACACCAAATGCAATGGACATCTATGACGTGCCAACCAATTCCAGGGTTGCTACCGGTGAGGTAAATCATCAATGTAGATTGTATACATTTTCTGAATTTATTGAACCGGATTCTGCTTTACTGCTTACCCATGCTGATGAAAGTACTAGGATATGGCACGAAAGGTTCGGGCATTTGAATTTCAGATATATGCAACAATTTAGCAAGCAAAGATTGGTTGATGGTCTACCAGACATCCATTTCTCCAAAGGAATCTATGAGGGATGTGTTCTTGGAAAACTCCCTCAAGAGAAATTCGACAAAGGAAAGACTCAGAGAGCTTCTGCTCCTTTAGATCTGATTCATAGTGACCTCATGGGTCCTTTTCCGCATCCATCAATCAGCAAAGCGAGGTTTGTTCTCATTTTTGTTGATGATTTCTCATGTTTCTCATGGATTTACTTTCTCAGGCAAAAATCCGAGGTCTTTCAACACCTCAGAGATTTCAAAGCCCCGGTTGAGACACAGTTCAGAAAGAAAATCAAAGTCCTTCGAACTGATAACGGGGTAGAGTATGTCAATCATGAGATCCAAAATCTTTGTCATGAGGCAAGGATTCAGTTGCAGCACACAATTCCCTATACTCCGCAGCAAAATGAAGTTGTTGAGTGAAAAAACAGATCTCTAAAAGAGATGGCATTTTGGATGCTACATGCAAAGTCACTACCACAGAGACTATGGGCCGAACCACTTAATTGTGCGACCTACATCCAAAACAGATCTCCCCATAGATCTGTCAAGGATAAGACCCCCTACGATGTGTTCTTGGAAAACTCCCTCAAGAGAAATTCGACAAAGGAAAGACTCAGAGAGCTTCTGCTCCTTTAGATTTGATTCATAGTGACCTCATGGGTCCTTTTCCGCATCCATCAATCAGCAAAGCGAGGTTTGTTCTCATTTTTGTTGATGATTTCTCATGTTTCTCATGGATTTACTTTCTCAGGCAAAAATACGAGGTCTTTCAACACCTCAGAGATTTCAAAGCCCCGGTTGAGACACAGTTCAGAAAGAAAATCAAAGTCCTTCGAACTGATAACGGGGTAGAGTATGTCAATCATGAGATCCAAAATCTTTGTCATGAGGCAAGGATTCAGTTGCAGCACACAATTCCCTATACTCCGCAGCAAAATGAAGTTGTTGAGTGAAAAAACAGATCTCTAAAAGAGATGGCATTTTGGATGCTACATGCAAAGTCACTACCACAGAGACTATGGGCCGAACCACTTAATTGTGCGACCTACATCCAAAACAGATCTCCCCATAGATCTGTCAAGGATAAGACCCCCTACGAGGCTTGGAGCGGCCTCAAACCGAAAGTGACCCACTTTCGTAGTTTTGGTTCACGTGCATGGGCCCAGATTCCCTCCGAAAAGAGGAAGGCACTTGATCCAGATAACACTGAGTGTATTTTTGTTGGATACCCCGACAGTGTGAAGGAATACAGACTTATTGATCTTTGCTCGGACCAACTCATCATTGAGCGAAGTGTCCAATTTGAGGAAAGTGTCTCGCATGTAATCTCAGCAGTCGCATGCAGACACCTTCATTCTTCCACCAGTTCGAGATGATGAGCATGCACATGTCGACTCTTCTTTAGACGAGAGTTTTGATTTAGAGGATTTAGATGATCCAGATATAGAGTCAGTATAGTCAGATGTAGAGTCAGAGCATCTAGATGTAGAGTCAAAGCATCCACATGCAGATGCAGAGCTAGAGAAGAGGCCCAAGTGGGCACATACTACTCTTCAGGATGCAGGGGATCTTGTTGGTGATCCAACCGATACTAGGAGGACTCGATCTGATTTCGAGGAGCCTCCTATTGCACTCATTGCCACTGAACCATTGCCCTCCAGGCATCTTTTCTTGGTTCAGTCTTCAGATCCACAGTCTTATGGCGAGGCTGTTGGAAATCCCTCTTGGGAATCCGCCATGCAGGAGCAGTACAACTCCCTCATTGAGAACCAGACACTCCCTCCTCGAGAACCAGACTTGGGATCTGGTTCCCCTTCCTTTTGGAAGGAAACTTGTCAGATGCAGATGGGTCTACAGGACCAAGAGCGCAGCGGATGGACAGATTAGTAGATACAAAGCCAGGATTTTTGCAGAAGGCTTTCAGCAGGTGCATGGAATTGACTATGATGAGACCTTCGCTCTAGTAGCGAAGATGGGTTCCATACGTTTGGCACTTGCCATTGTGACGACCAAGGGATGGGAAGTCCATCAGATGGATGTGAAGAATGCATTTCTTCACGATGATCTCTCTAAGGAGATCTATATGGCGCAGCCTCGGGGATTTATGCAGGATTCATCTTTGGTCTGTCGACTGAAGAAGTCTCTTTATGGTCTCAAGCAGGCTCTGAGGGCATGGTATGCTAAGATAGACTCCTACCTGATGTCACAGAACTTTCTATGTTGTAAATCAGATCTGAATGTCTACATTCTCAGGATGGCTGATTCACTTCTACTCTTAGTTCTGTATGTTGATGATTTGCTGATCACCGGTTGCTCGACTTCAATGATTGTTGCAGTCAAGAGGATTCTACATGACAGGTTTTTGATGACGGACATGGGTCCGCTACATTTTTTCCTTGGACTTGAGATCAGTCAGGATGCATCAGGCATCAAATTGTCTCAGGCCAAGTATGAACGAGATCTCCTTGAGAGATTTCACATGACAGACTGCAAGTCTGCTCCAACTCCTTTCCTATCAGGAGTCAAACTTGAGGATGGCGGGGACACTCCACTAGTTGACAACAGACTGTATAGATAGCCAGTGGGGAGCTTGTTGTATCTCACACAATCCAGACCATACCTCTCCTATGTAGTTGGCGCAGTTTCCAGGTTTATGCAGGAGCCGCATGATCTACATTGGAAGGCTACAAAGCGTATCCTTGGATACGTACAGGGCACCATCACCTTTGGGATTCATTATGTAACATACTCTACATTAGATCTCATCGGGTTTACTGATTCTGACTGGTCATCACTGTCACGAACCAGAGCAGGTGCTACTTGGGCCTTCGGCCCATATAGATTGCCTTCTCTATTACCAAGAACTTGTGCTGAGTTAAGGCTAGATTCTTTCAGCGAAATAAGAACATGACCATTTGAGACGAACAATGTTTGCTCACACAAGAGTTATCCAAAATACTTGGAATATAACAAAGTAATCCATGTAGGAGTAATGTATAAAATATGAATAGATAAGATAAGATAAGATTTTAATTTGTTCAAGTAACTTCCGGTTAAGGTTCCTTAGGCAGGAGATTTCTTCCTCCTTTTCAATTGATTTCTCCTTGAGACTTTGATTTTCTTGTTCTGAATTTGTATTCCCTTGCTTCTTGTCTTTTAACTTTCTGATTTTAACTAGTAAATGTTGATTATGATTTTTTAATCGTAATATTTCTTCATCTCATTCTAGTAAATCTTGGTCCATTTTTTGTCTTTCGGTCTTTAGTTCTTCATTTTGTGCAATGAGTTCCCGAATACGCTCTTTGAAGTAACGATTATCTTTCTGTGTTAAACCATTAAAATATTTTTCCTTCTCAATTTCAAACTGTAATTTTTTATTGCTCGCTTTATAATGTCCTAGTTCTGCTTCCAATATGCGTGATTGTATTTCAGAATTATCTTTATATTCTTCCATAATAAATGATTTTTAATAGATAAAATGAATAATTGATGATTTTTAAATGTTTCTTCAATCCTTTTTAGAAGAATTCCTTTTCTTTGTACTCCTTTCAATTTATAAATAAATATCTTATAAAATACCCTTTTCTCTTTATTATTACACCTTAATAATAAAGTATAAAAATACTTTTCCTTTTAATATTTGAAATATCCTTTTGTTCACTTTTTCAAAAGTAATTTTACTTTTTTATCAAATAATATGTATTTGATTGCTTGATATCTCCATAAATAATCCAATATAATCCTTATTTATTTATTTTTTTAAACCTTCACTTTATAATACTCTTTTATGTGGTCTTTGGGAATATAATAATAGTCCTCTTTATCTTTTGATTCCGATAGGCCTTCAATTAAAATCTTTAATATTCACCCAAAAAAAAACCTTTGGTACTTTAATAAAAGGTAATAATATTTTCTTCTTCTTTTAATATAAAAAATATCTTGTATATATATCTTAACCTCCAATGTTAAAATTAAAAGGCGCTATATGTATGGACACGACTTCTAATTGGTGATTGTACAGACCGAAAGGCGGAGTGGTATATTCAATTCTTTTTTTTTTTTTTTACGATTGTACGGATGAGTACGGGTGGACACGCTGAGATGTATGGTAGGCAACGGAAGTGGCTGTACGGAAGGCTGGCGGCTGCTGCACAGTTCGGAATAGAGTACAGATAACGGGTTAAATTGACCGGGTCAAATGTAGAGAACCAATCACAATAACGGGTTAAATTGACCGTATGCTACAGCTCTGAAATTTGGCGGCTGTACGAAATTATACTGTCATGGTACGGTTGGCAATTTTAAATTGTACGAAATCAATTCTAATCGATGCGTGTACAAATTGCAATAAAATGGCGACTGTGTATGGAAGATGACTTAAATTCGGACTTTGACTGTACGGACTGCTGACAACTATTTCTTGTTTTTTTTTTTTTTAATTAAATTTATATAATATATCTTTGGATTTGCAGTGGAATATTTTTCAACAGACTTTTGAGTTTATATGGATAAAGGCCTGAATTGATCAAAGACCAAAGTTCCTAAGACTTTGAAAACTGAATGGCCAAGGGCCTGATCGGTGGTCAAAGACCAGATTTCTCAGAGAAACTCTGAACTATGGAGTTGGCCAAAAGCTGGATCGAGACTTGCTCTGATACCAAATGAGACGAACAATGTTCGCTCACACAAGAGTTATCCAAAATACTTGGAATATAACAAAGTAATCCATGTAGGATTGTAAATAATATATAAAATATGAATAGATAAGATGATATGAAATACAATTGAGAATGAGGGCTCGTTTATATACCCACGCAGGGGTGCCCTTAACCAATAGTCATGTCCTTTCATTATTATTAAGATTTATTATTTATTAATTAATTATTATGTTATGAATATCTATTTATATGTATATTTATGTTCATAACACCATCCTCGAAAGTGATGGCAAATCCCATGTCCACCATTGTCGAAATTGAGAGCAAATTCATTTTGAGCTCGGAACATACAACACATCTACCACCTCCAGAGAACCTCATGACTCCAGCTGAAACCTTACTGTCCCAATGTTAAAAAGTACCAAGGACAAGTGTTTCTCACAACTTAGGTGCCTAGGAGTGAGAAAGTGTCCAATGTGGTCCCTAGTGCATTAATTTTATGAGAAATAAAATTAAAAGTGACTTTTGGAATATTTGTGAAGTGGATGACTTAAAGGTCATTAAATCACCACCATTGATTTAAGAGGCCCATTGGAGGTTTGGTTTCGGTGGTGAGATATCCACCCTAGCTGGACAAACAAGAGGATCCAACCAGGATCTTCATTGGAGCCTCTTCTTGAGATTTATCTGCAGCTTGTTGGACAGTGATTGGTTTGGAGTAATTCGTGGTTTATCTAGAGGCCGATCTGCTTTTCTTATGCAGGGATGTGGCATTGGAGGATTCACTGAGTTGTTTGGAGGGCCGTCCCACCTATTGCTGAACCGTGGAGTGATATTGAGGGCTGATCTGCCCATTTGATTGCAGGCTGTGGGTTTAGGAGGCTGCTAGGGGCTCTGTAAAGGGGCCAAAACCCCTTCTTTTCTGCAGATAGCGAGTCCAGGAGGGCATTGGCAGGCCGCAGGTGCCGTTCCGCTGTTAGAGGGGTTCCCTTCGCTGGCTGCTGGGGGTTTATCTGGAGGTTTATAGGCAGCAGAGCCTTTGGTGGTGGATATCCTATTGTTTTTGCAGAGAGGAAGTGCTGTACGGAGGAGTTATGCTGTTAGAAGATACATGGCATCATTTCTGGGTTTCTTGTTTATTTTCTGTGTGTTCAAATGATGTTTTGCAGCCATTAGGACCTATATGTTGTGGGGATACTTGCAGCTGTTGTTACAGCCACTAGGAAACTATGTATTGCTGTGGTTTGAAGTACCACTCATAATAAAGATGCCATAGATGTTTCTTCTATTTTCTATGTAACAAATTACATGCAAACTGTTTGACAATATGTCTATCTTTTAAAGTATATGCAAACTGTCGTAAGCTACAGCAGTATTAATGCAAAGTGTTTGACAAAAAGATACAAGGAGAAACCACCTTTTTGGACAGCAAACATAATATTCTAGCCTAGCATAGTTGGAGACACTACAATATTAGTGATCTGACACTTGCCATTTCCCCAGTCTATCAGCAATTTGGAGTCATCCAGCACTGCAAGTTTTTAATTCGTTTATCTGCCGCTGTTTTTATCAATATCCATAAAGCATAAAACTCAGCTCTATTGTTGGTTCCAAGGCCACCACCATATTTAAATTTTCAAGGAAAAATAATGATGATTATTCAGATGAAGGATAATTCCTGCTCCACACGTACCTAGAGTTCCTTGACAGGCACCATCAAAGGAACCCCAGGCTTTAGAAAAATCAATGACAGGTTCCTTGAAGATTCACAATGCTTTCTCTTTTGGAGGCTTCGAACAATCTCTATAAGACGAGTCTTATATTATGGGAAACATGACCTATAGAACTGTCTTTACCTTGGAAGATTATTTTATTTCTAGGCATCCATAAACCCCACAAGACATAACATGGAAAGTCTCTATGGGCTGTTACATAATTGTCTAAGATCCAGGTTACGAAACATTCCAGCAGAGATCCTTTATCCCATGAGAAGATTCCATTGACTAGCTACAGGACTTCTTTTGGAATGTACCTTGGGAGCATGGTCATACACAGATAAACCAAAAAATGAATGTCATTGGTCTATTCATGATGATGAAATTGTTATAAGAACATTAATCATAGCACATCAGGCTTGAGAACTAAAGTACACTCAACATTTCATAAAAGGGTTCTAATACATTCTCCCCCCTAAAAGCATTGGAAGAAACCATTATCCAAATAGAGCATTCCTTTATGATATTGAGATCGAGAATACTTTGTCTTTTGATGTCCCATATATTATGAACTCCAAAGGAGATATCACTATCTGTTTCATTATTCTGGAGTGTCTCTTACCACCTTATTTCGCTATCCCAATGAGAGGTCTAGCTTTATACATATGCAAGATGATCTCTCAAAGATAGGAGACCTAGTGACACCTTTCCAGACCTTGCACCACTAAGGGCATAACCTCCATGGTTCGATATTAATTGGCTGTATTGTCTAGTCCCATAGTTTGACATTTACATCTTATGATAAATAAATTTCGTGACAAGTTTTCTGTTGATGATGCAGTATCAGTACACAGCTCAGCATCTTGTCAGACTTCTACAAATAATAGTTGATGGAAGCTGCGATTTGGCTGTACGTCAAGTTGCGAGCATCCACTTCAAGAATTTTATAGGCAAAAATTGGGCACCTCATGAGCCTGGTGTGTTCATATTCTCATCTTTACATTGTGCTATTTGATTATATTCCCCGGCACTTAGGATCATCTAAAATGAACAATGTTTTTGCAGGTGAGCAGCAGAAGATATCACCAGCTGATAAGGCGACAGTTAGAGAAAATTTGCTTGAGTTCATTGTTCGCGTTCCTTCGTTGTTGAGGTATATATAATTGAATGATGTGACAAGTCTGTAAAACTATGAAATGTCCACATGAAAGCCTGTTTAACTTACTATCTGAAAGCTTGTTTACCTTATATCAATATGAAAGCTTGTTTACCTTGATATCTATATATGATTGAATGATGTGACAAGTCTGTAAAACTATTGAATTGCTCGTGTTCATCCTCTCTAAATGCATTACCTTCTTGTAGTTGGTTGATCACTTTGTTCATTATATTACAGTTATACTAAAGTTTCCCAGCTTAGATCCAGGTTGACTATATTTGTTCCATCGATGTATTGTGTCCATCTTTTTGATTGCCCTCTCTTGAACTTAGAGAATGTTATTTGAGATTGTTGAGCACATTCACCTGCAGGTGAAATGCTTGTTTCACATTTTGGGCATTTTCACATGGAGACTAAGTATATATATGCCAGGAACATCTGATGGGGGTGGTTCCTGAAGTATTTTATGTATCAAGAAATTTAATGCTCAAGCTTGCTGAAGCCAATATCTTAGCTTAACAACTGCCACTTAAGTTGCTCACATATCATAGGTGCACGTACAAATGTCCATTCTATTAATATCTCACTTAAGCACTTAAGTTTACTTTGTTCTATGGGATACTTCTTGTTTGAAACTGTAGCAGATTCACATTCACTTTTATTTGTGCCTGTCTTTAAAAGTTCTTTTGTGGCATCACCTTTTGAATCTTCTCTGCAGATGTAGTCTATATGCCGTCTGTGGTGTCTTGAATGTTACAGCATAAATTTTACTCTCAACTTTTGATCTGTTGAAAGTGTCTATCATAGCTAATTTGCATTTTCTTTGTGCAGAGTGCAGCTTGGTGAGTGCCTTAAAACTATTATTAATGCGGACTATCCGGAGCATTGGCCTGCCCTTCTTACCTGGGTCAAGCGTAATTTGCAAGATCAGCAAGTATATGGTGCTTTATATGTGCTGAGAATTCTTTCAAGGAAGTACGAGTAAGTATTTTGCAACAATACAAAATATTGTTCTGGCTTCCATAATTACCTTCCATTTTTTAGTCTAAAATGATTAAATGTTTCCCAGCATGCAAAGTATTTGTCTCTATGATTTTTGACACAGTTTACATACATTCTTACTTTGTGTACGTCAAGGTTCAAGTCAGAGGACGAGCGAACTCCTGTATATCTCATCATTGACGAAGCCTTTCCACCTTTACTTAACATTTTCAATCGCCTTGTTCAAATTCCAAGCCCTGCAATAGAGATAGCAGAGCTGATCAAGCTCATCTGCAAAATCTTCTGGTCATCCATATATGTATGCATGCTTTCACTTTCAACACCCAGAAAGCCCTTTTCTGTATTTATCTCTGAATATAGTTTATCTGATTTGGATGTTGAATTAAGGTGGATGACATTGCTGTGCAGCTAGAGGTCCCTAAGCAACTGTTTGATCCCAATGTCTTTAATGCTTGGATGGTCCTATTTTTAGCTATGCTGGAAAGGCCAGTTCCTACTGAGGGACAACCAACTGACCCAGAACAACGGAAGTCTTGGGAATGGTGGAAAGTAAAGAAGTGGACTGTGCATATCATGAACCGCTTGTACACTCGGTGAGTTGAAGGAAGACAATTAACATTGTTTTACTGTATACAAAAAGTGACATGGATTAAAGGTGTTATCGGATATCTATGATGCGAGTTCACAGCTTTGATAATCGACCGAAAACCTTCTTATGATTCCTAAGATGTGATGATTCACACATTTAGAGGAGCTAGGGGCACTTTTTATGAAAGTTCTAGATTAGATAATGTCACCACAGTAAGAATTTAAAGAAAATGACATTGTATTATTATATTTTGGACACAATCTATAGGTCTCTTATAAGAATCTAATAATCTTCTGTAAATAGATGTCCCAATTTTTCTTGATCATGATGCAAAATCAAGCTATATTACTGTGGTTATTGTGTTGCAGATTTGGAGACCCAAAGCTTCTAAAACCAGAGAACAAGCCTTTTGCTCAGATGTTTCAAAAACATTATGCAGGGAAGATTTTAGAGTGTCATTTGAATCTGTTGAATGTAATTCGACAGGGTGGCTACCTTCCAGATAGGGTGACCAATCTTGTTCTTCAATATTTGAGTAGCAGGTAGGTCTTTCTATTTTTTTCATCTGTGGAAATGGGCTCTTATTGGAAGCTTGTTACTGTCCAAATATTCTATGTGATTAATGTTGCACATTATAAATACATACTCTTGACTTGCTTGGAACTTTAAATTTCTGATATGTTGCATTAAGATCTTTTTCTCTTGTATCATTTTTATCAGTGTAAAAAGTTTAAGTTCATGAAGATGTAAGGTTTGAGGAATCCCTCATGATTGGAGTTGTAATAGTTCTTCAGTTGATGCTAAGTTCCAACAATTGGAGAAGATTGTAGCACTTAGGGTCCAGTTTTTGTGAGATTTATTTGCACAATAAATTACATTGTTCACTGGAAAATGTGATTCTATTCGATTGGAAGTAATACAAGCTTGTCAGCTAATACAAAAAGGAGGGTAACTGAAAGCCCACAAATCATACTTCATGGTGACAGAAATATATCCACCTTTACTCTGTACTGCGAGTCAGCACTTGATGATATTAAAATAGTTGTGTGACCTGAAACAATTCACACATAGCTGATAATAATTACAAATATACCGGAAATAAACCATGGTCCATGGCTCAATGCCTTCCACAGAACCAACCACCAGAACCAAAATCTCACCAAATTGTCAATTTAATTGGCAGGGCTGCATTCCCCATCCGATTTCCTCTTCGCCACTACAGTATGAGGGTGGATTGTGTAGCTAATTTTAACCCAGTTTTGAAATCACTTATTGTTTAGAAAAACAATATAGCAGATCTGTCAAGAATAAAACAGGCCCTTGCTTTTGATACCAGATCTATCCTGGCTTGTGTTCAGAATGAAGATTCCACTCTTTACATAGTAGCTGATAGTTTAACTAATACTTATTCTGCCATAACTACTGTATTTAGTATTGTAAAAAAGAACTTGGTTACTAGATAGTTTGTGTACCGTATGTATGGTAGTGATTACAGAATATTCACATCCTTAATGGGGCTCCATATGTACATCCTTATCAGAATTATAACTGAAACAACTAAGTGATATCCTAATATGCTATGTTGTCTATCAAAATGCGCTAAGATACCTGCTGGCAATATAATCATTACATAGTTGGTAGAGTGACACAAAATTGGAACAAATGTGATGAGAAGATAAATATAAAGAGCAGATARGTTATGGCTATTCCGAAGTTTCCAAAAGTATAGAAATGTACAATTTWWWWAAAAATCTTTACATCTTTATATTATGTAGTTCATAAATAGCCCTAAGAGTTCGCTCTATTGGTTTTGCTATCTGCCTTAGGCATGTTGCTGATGGAGAAGCCATAGGTCACAGGTTCAAATCTGGTGTTGTCCCTCGGGGTTACCAGCTGCTATTGTGGCTGGTGGTTGAGCCACCCTCCATCCAGATATTCTGAGGAAGAGGGGGGATCCTGCAAGGGTTTTCTTGGAAAAAGATCAAGAGTCATAACAGAATTGACTTGTTGATCTAAAATCTACCATTATCGTAACTATATAAAGATTATCCCTCTGATGATAGTTGAGTAAAAATTTGTCGTCATTCTAACCATCCAAGTGTTGTCTATTATCTGATTCATTTAGCTAAAGCGTACTATCACACTAACTAGATCTACTCCACAAGATGACTCCTTATTTTTTTTGAAGTCCTATGATCTGCCATGCTCTTCTAAATTTCTTCTAGTGCTAAGTTGCTAACCATAAAAGGCATGGTCTTTTAGAAGCAAACCTATCTTTTGTTTTATCCCTAGGACGCAGGGGGTTAAGTGTTAAATACACTTGTTACATGTGAAGGAGTTCAACTGCCAAATGCTTTTCGTTATTTCTTTATCGATTTTCTAGTCAGCATTGTTACAACTTCTTGCTCCTGTAAGATTGAACATGTCAGGTTTCCTTTGTCTCTTTTTGTCTCATTTCTTGGTAACTTGGATCATTGCATATGGTTGCCAGTTTTGAAGAATTTGGAGTTCCTTCTGTCATCAAAGAATGTTCCACTATGTTCTGTTTTTTGAAAAATGGTTATTTGTTTGGCAATGTTGTGAGACTCCCAGATTAAGAGGTTCTAGTAGTTCATGTTATTGGTATTGGAATACACTTGATAGTGTATACATATCACCAAATTTCATTGTGCTTTATCTCTTTTCTACAATATGGTTTAAATCTATGTGCAACTGGGACTTGTCTCTGGTGATAAGGGATGCCTTGGAGACACCCCCAAGCCATCCTCTAATGCAAGGGATGGCGTGGAAATGTCCAGAGGAAGTCCACTGGCATGGAGGGTGCCGAGAGGTCCCTTGACTCCATATGGTACAATACAATGTCCCTGAAGGTGGGGCTATAGAATAAAAGACATTTTTTCTTTTTCTTTTAAAAGAGGAGGGCCCCGCTAGACTACTAGTACTTATAATTATGCACGTAGAAAACAATATGCAGAGTTGTAGAGAGAAGTGATATGATTGATAATATTCAGTCTGTAATAACATAAGATAATTGTATCACTCTCCAAGGAATGACCAAAAAATTAGGTCAATGGGATTGGAGAAAAAAAGTACAGTAAAAGATAAGCATTTTCAGGAGCCGACACATAAAAAATACATGAAAGAGCATGGTCAAGTAATGTCAGAAAGCAAGAAAGAGGGAAGAGGAGCAGGGACTAGTATCAACATCATAGATGGAAGTGCGATTACAAACAGAGGGACGAGAAGGGACATCCCTGTCACCATTGGTCACTGAGAAGGAACTGATGCAAATCTTGACAATGTCATCTGAGGAATCCAAAGAGGACCCAGAGGACCAGGCTGTGGGGTTCTAGTCGTATGTCAACCGTCCACTGAAACTCCCCTCACATTCAAGGCCGTTGGAGAAAATATGGTAATGGATCATTGATGGGCAATACTCTTTGTGGGATGATTCTGGTTCTAATGAGATATAAAAGTGATATATCTCATAAAAGTGACAAACAATGATGGCAACCGACACCACATAACTGGAAGTACATGTGACTTCACTTAATTTCTTGTCATTATTTGATCACTAAAAAGTACTATGATTTATAAATATGTAATATGACCATTATACTAAGTATAGTCTATAACCCCTCCATAATGGTCATATGTGAAACTACAACAATTCTATCCCTAAAATTTACAAAATTATCTGGACTGAGAGGCTGTTGAATTCTAGGGTGGTACATGAACATAAGAGAGATATAAGGGTGCAGAGAAACTAAAATGTAGATTTAATATCTCTGTAGCATATACATATTACATTCATCTCATGCTCTATAAATCACCACGGGTGACATATTTATAGCACTCCTAGTTGGTTAGGAAATTGAACCACCTAACCTGTAACTACAACATTAACATTATATTGATCACATATAAAGTAATAAGTACCAATGAATCCTTACAACACTATTAACATGAAATAACACTTTATTTTTACTTGGATTTTAACCCCCTCCAAACAAAAGCTCAAAAATCTTTTCCAAAGATGACTAAAATTGTTGAAGACCAGATATGGGTCTGCCACCATTCACTAAGGCACTTGGGTAACTATCAACAATGCTTATTGGTTCTCTAGGATGGTGTACCAATTTTGTTTCTTCATCAATGTTCTATCAATTTGTCACATCCCCCATTTTGAAGGCAGAATTCAACCAAATCCACCCAAGCAAACCTCTATCTCTATTAGATTGCCAAATCCTTACATTGAATATATGATTTAGTGGGCCTTACCTGGACAATTTGTCAAGCTGGGCATCCAACTTTTATAGTCTTTGCCTGGAGACTTTTAGTAGCTAAAAAACAAGTAGCCCTTTTTGATTTCATTAACCTCTTCCTTTTTTCCCACAAATTATAGGGGTAAACTGGAAATGTCTCGAACAAGTCTTCTGGAATAGTTTTCTGTGCTAAGTTATCATATTGTGTAAATACTGTGTTTTCCTTAATAATTGTGACCAATATCCATTATACCAAAAAGAATCTGTATCTTTGATTAACACTTCTGTTTCTCAAAATTTAAGGAAATTAAAAAATACCTCTGTTTGTGCCTTTCTGTTATTTGATGCCGCATCTACAACTGGGCAATATCTACCATGTTTCTAGGCTGCATTTGCTGTACTTGCTATCTGTGCACGTATTTGGGCATTTTTTGCGTAGACTACCCACAACTGTTCACTAGTGTACATTTTAGTATACTTTTGCACATGGATCTGGAATGCCTCGATGATGACCTCTCCTGGGCACTTTTTTCATCTATTTGCATCTATGCTGTATATCTGTTGGCACCATACAGATTTTATTACCTAACACGCTGTTATTTTGTAACAATTTAGTGTCACGGGTCTCCATTTTTCTCTGACATCTTAATGTCTGTTAAGTATTCAGCTGTCTGACAATCTGGTTTGTGTCTGCCATAACCCTTAATATGTTACTACTGCTCAACATTCACAACAACATGATTCTGGGCTTACACAACTCTGTGTCTGCAATGTTTTATTCAGGCTAGCGGCTCTGCAATAAGTCTGTAATGGGCATCTTGGTTTGCTGCAGTTTTGACTTGGTGCAGGCTTCTCAACCTGCAGCCCCAGTTATTGGTCTATTTCTATATATTGACAACCCTTGTTTGCTGTTTGCTCCTTCATGGTTGTCTCATGTTGTGTGACCCTTGCACACAACCATTCTTTTTGTGAGTATGTGACCTAACTCTGTCCATTCCATTCATCCTGCCTACTGTAATTCTGTTGGCCGAATCTTTGTGCACATGTGTTTGTGTCTGTTTAGTCTTAGGCTAACTTCTCTCTATCCTTGCGAGTGTTTGCTGGCCACATGTGATCGAGTAGTGGAGCTGCAGACTGTCTTGAGTGCTGGCTTTGAAATTCTTCATGATGTTTTTCTCTATTTGTTTCTATTTAATTTTTCACTTTTAGACCTTAGGTTTTAAAATTTCCAAAAGCCAACCTTTATATTTTGATAAAACTCCTTTTGAATCATTGAAATAAAATTACTTGCCTTAATGTCGTGTAATAGACACCTGTTTGTCTCTGCACTTGGTTCCTGAAACTATGCGGGTCTTCGACTCTTCCCTTAGTGCTATGGACTTGCCTATAGGCACTGGCTATAACTACTCTTTGCCTATAGGCACTGGCTATAACTACTCTTTGCCTATAGGCACTGGGTATTACTGCTCTGATACCCTGTAGGAAATTAGGGTGCTTACATATACATAGGCAGTGGTGCAAAAATGTCTTACAGATAGTGGGTGCACCCTAATTTCTTACAGAGGCTTTGTGAAAATGTCTGCACTCTGCTCCTGAGTTGAACAATACTGTAGCTCAACTGTAGTTCAATTTCTCTACTTGCCACTTTGCCAAACATAATGACAATGGGCTTCCACATTCTTTGTCTGCTCATGGAACAGCTGAAGGTGAGATGGGCTTCCCAGAGCTCTCTCCAAGCCAAAGCTTGTACAGCCAATGACAGTCTCCATAATCAAATCTGCATACAACCTTCACGTCGAGTTTGGTTCAAAATGCCGGTTCTTCATTAAGGGAGGAGTGAAGGGACAATGGTGCTGATGCCCATTGGAATTCGCTCCCATCTATAAACTCTAACGTGCCATTTACAATGAAACAAGGAGGGCATGCAATTAAGTGTGATTTTCATTATATAAAACTGTGAAATGGGGTAGATGGATAATCCCCCATTTGTTTTCAGAACTCCACTATTCAATTGCAAAGCATTATTGGTGTGGCCATCTGCCTGATGGTTATGCTCCCCTAAGACGTGAAAATGCTTTATATTTTCGAAGCAATGTGCTACCTTTTGGACCGAGCCTAGCAAGTTTGCCATCAGACAGTGTAGTTCCTAAGTCTTATAACTATAGAAGAGTATCCAATGACAGTTATGTTCTTGATGTAACTTGAGTTCAGGAGTTTTAGCCCTTGAAATAATGCCAAGGCTTCAGCCTGGTTTTTTGATGCTATTCCCAGCCCCCATTCATAGTTTATTTCTTGTTTTCTATTAGGATCAATGACGATTCCCCGTGCACCTGCCATCCCATTCAGGCCACGATAATTCTTTCTTTTGGTTAATTTTGATAATTTTTCTCTTATAGCTCCATGTCCCAACTCATCTCTAAACCCTAAAAAACATTTTGTGAAGGAAGAGAGCAAAGGGCAGCAAGAGGAGAAGGGCTTTGTGCAATGGCAGTTGTTTTTCTGGTTGGAGGACAAATGTTTTGTCCAGAACATCAATATATTAGCTTTCTCCTTGTATTTTGGTGTTTCAATTATTGCATGATGTATGATCATTTGACACTGATAAATTTTTGAAAGTTTGAAATTTATATATTGAAGACTATATAATTGTTCTAAATAGCAAATTTTGTCAATTAGAATCAAAACTTTTATCATGATTCATGATCTGTGATGTGTGAATGTATCAATGTAACATATATGATGTATGGTCTATGGATGTTCCATTATAATTAGGGGTCTCCCCAGCTGTGACCTATTTTCGTCCCCCAGTCCCGCTCATCCATGATTTTTGTCAAAACATAGGTTTAAGTTATAATGTCAAAGGATTCTGCAACCTTTTTGTTTAACTGAACCCATTTCATTGTCTATGAATTGGTTATAGACATTCTTTGCGACTCGCGAGTTATGATCGTTATTTCACACAATTGGAGACAAATTGGGACAATCTATTTTTATTGATGCTTATGTTCAATCATTCACAATTTGTTGTTTTTAAGTGTTTACATTTCAGTCATAGTTCATTAACTGACAAACTTGATAACTGTCAACTATTTCCCAATTGATAATTCAATTAACTAATTCCCAATTGATAATTCCACTTGTTATTTGACATCTCTGATCCTAGATTGGCCAATCTCTGTTCTATATATTGGTTCCTACTGCGTTTCAGTTTATCTTTTTTCTATTCCCAATCTTATTGCAAGCTGATATGTTAATCATGAGTTTTACTGCTAGTTGATCTACTGTTTTGTGGCCGATGAATTACTGTTTTGTTGCTCATTCATTTTCTAGTTTAGTGTCAGTAAAGGGCTGTTTATTCATGTTGGTTGAAATCCTTAGAACTTCTCAGTTTCAAAAATCTGGTAGTCATTGAGTTAAAATTAGAAGAAAATTATCCAAGCCTCCATTTGATGATACATGTAGATGCATAAGTGACTGTTATTTCCAATTTTAACAAACATCATTTGAAGATGCAACCTCTGTTGTCAAATACCTTTATTATCTATTTGCATAAAAAGTGAAAGTGATTAAAGATCCGTTATTCTTTGACAGGAAATATGAAAAAAAATATGATAAGATATCGTTTTATGGTTATGGGCTGCATTTCATGTAGCATTTGTTGAGGATAAAAAGGTTGCCTAATGTTCCTGTGATTTGCTTGCAGTATTTCCAAGTCTAATACATACCAGCTGTTAAAGCCACAACTTGATATAGTGCTTTTTGAGATCATATTCCCTCTTATGTGCTTCAATGATAATGATGAGAAGCTTTGGCGTGAAGATCCTCACGAATATGTTAGGAAAGGTTATGGTAAGTGGCTGTCTTTTATATTTTCTTAGCAATGTTGATATTATTTAAATGCTGTCTAGAAAAAACAATCATTAGTTTTTAAAGTCTCATGGCATTTTGAATTAGCTTGTAAAACTCGAGAAAGTCCTTTTTTGTTATTTTATTTTTTGGCAACCTCTTACAATGCATTCATTCTCTCAGATATAATTGAAGATCTGTATAGTCCCCGCACTGCATCCATTGATTTCATCACAGAGCTGGTTCGGAAACGTGGAAAAGAAAACCTCCAGAAATTCCTCACTTTTATTGTTGAAGTTTTCAGGAGGTAAAAAATTGTTATTTTCTTTGTAATTTTAAATATTTAGAAATCAAGCCTGCCAACTAATGTATGAAAGTAGATTAGAGTTTTATATAGCTACTGGAAGTGTGCACTAGCAAATCCTTTTTTCTCAGGTATGATGAGGCAGCTCCAGCCTACAAACCCTATAGGCAGAAAGATGGTGCTCTTTTGGCAGTTGGGGCTTTATGTGATAAACTGAAGCAGACAGAGCCATATAAATCTCAACTGGAGCAAATGCTAGTACAACATGTTTTCCCTGAGTTTAGGAGTCAAGTTGGTCACTTGAGAGCGAAGGTTTGTATCTTCTTTCTTCGGCCATATTTAAGTGTTTTGCAATTAATGCATATTGAAATCTCTTGGCTGGTCTTTAATTTTGCAAACTGCAACTTAAAAATTTTCAAATATGAGAACTCTAAACATTTCAAGCCTCTTTTGACTGTTCAACTTAGAAATTATTAATTATGTTCCGCGTTTGCTAATTTTCAGGCTTTAGCCTATGATTTCTTTTGCATTGTAGTTTGATGAGGCACATGAATGCATTTTCCATGCCATAAGACTTGTTGGATAATTGAGAGTTCCAAAAGCTTTCTGTCACTTACTCCCAGATCAATGGAGTTGCAAGCTCTGATGCAAAATAGAATTTCAATTGGCTAAATATGGTGTTAATAAGCTTGTAGTGTGTCAGGAGCCTTATAAAATGACATGGGGCAGAAAATTGTTCAGGAGTAACAAAACTTTCATAAGCTTTTTCAAAGATTTTTAGAGTGCCCCATATGCATTCAGGCTGTTTCAAACATGCTTCAGATGTTTCATAGGTTTCTGTATTTTGGGTACTACCAAGTTCCAAAAATTGAATATGCACAGATGGAAGAAATCTTAGAGATTGGGCAGTAAAAAGAATAATGGGATGCCCATTGGCTGTGTTTAGTGCTCATGATTACCATTGGTGTCTGGGAATGTTTTTTAAACCTTGGATGCCCTTCTCCAAATATTCATTTTATTTCTTGCTTCTTAGCAGGTGTTACCGGAAGGGTCTTCTTACAGGTCTCAAAAATGATATTTTTCATGATCTTCCTCTAAGATTCTTTTCAATAAAATTTGTTTTTAAGCTCTTGTTCTAGTATGAAGTTGGATCAAGTAAACTTTGCTTCTAAGCTCTTGAACTAGTATGCTCCATCTTCATTTACAATAAAATATGATTTTTTTTCCTAGACCCTCTAATCTCTCCAAGAAGTAACAATAAAATATCCCTCTCAACAACCTCCTTACTAAAAGTAGCAATGAGTTGTTGAGATCCACAATTTCCTCCAAGAAAATACAATGCAATATGCTAGGAAAACAATACAAGAATGGTCTCAAGTAACGAATTCCACAAGACAAGTCAACAATAGCAAAATAAGAGAGTTGGTTATGCAACAGCCTCAAAAAATAGCAAGTGCGAGGCCTCTAAGTGAAACATCTCGTCAATAAACCATAGAGAAGTGTGCAATGTAACCTCCAAGAGCTAGGGCGCTTCCCATCATGGGGATACATCAATAATGATCTCCCAAAATAACCAAAGCGCTCAACCAATAAAGGTGGGGCGCTCTTCAAATGCGTGGTCAAAATGCGGTGAGAATTTTCCTGCGGTAGATTTTAAAAGCACCTTAACTGTGTCAATTTGTCCCAAATTTCTAATATGACCACAATTTAGAAATCCCACTGCCATTCTGCATCTAATGGCATTGATCTAGCAGAAATTTGGGCACTCTATCAAACCAGCATAGATCCATATTAAACCCGGATCTATCAAGCACCGAGAGGGATCCAATTTCTTAATGTGTAATTTTATTATTATTATTATTTCATTCCATTTTAAGTTTTATATGGTGAGTGTAATTGTTTTTTTTTAATTGAACGGACTTTATTATTATTACTATTTGTTATTTAACATAACATAACATAACCCTAACGCCTCAACATCTCCCCCATATTGGGCTGTATAGCACCTCGATCTCTTGGTGCAAAGATAACTGCTCTTGCAGCTAGTCTGCCCTTAAAATAAGCAATGAACCCTACATGGCACATGTGGACCAAGTAGGTGACACGTCCCTCCTAAAATTGTATGTAATAGATCGTCTCCAAGGTGTAGCACTATCAAATCATGTGCAAGTAGTTAGATCCCTCAATGTCAGGGGTCAAACCACCAACTAACTCATCAATCCATGTGCAAGATGCCAACAAACAATCATGGAAAAGGGGACGACCCCTTTCTAGTATTAAACAATGACAAGAGATGAGTTATCATATATGTGTGGCAAGGTAAGGGAGTGCTCCATCTATAAACTTCTCAGAAGTGGAAATCCACATGCTGGCCACTTTCTCCAATGCCCAAGGCACATGTCATGGCTCCCAATGCACTGTCACAATGTCCAAGGCAATGTCACAACTCCCAATGTAGATGACAATGTCCTAGGCAAGTGTCACAATACACTAGGCAGGCTCACAACGGCCAATGCAACTAATGCAACTCCCAGTGCAGTATCCGACTCATGATGCAGTGTCACAACGCTCAATGCAACAACACAACGCTCAATGCAACATCACAACTCCTGATGCAAGTGTTGCAATGCCCGAGAAAGGTCACAATTCTCGAGGCAATGTCACAATGCCCAAGGCAAAGCGCCCCAAAAGTTGCAATGTGTACAAGTCTATTCAAGTGCCAAAGTCGCCAAGCAAGTGAGGGCGCCTAAGTAAAAGGCCTCCATCAAGATGTTAATGCCAAGTCATCCCCAAAGCACTTGGGTGGTCCATAATAAGCTCAAATGAGTCAACTAGTTGTTGTGAGGGCTAGGATTACATCAAAATAGGATTACTAGGAGTGATAGTCCATGTCATCACAAAGTGTTCCAAGTGTCAAAACCTTCCAAGGAAGCTCAAGAGATATGAAGTGTACATCCATCATAAGGTGCCATCTTAATGTCAAAACATGTAGAATAATCCGAGTGCTCTAGCGATAAAGCAATGAGCAACACATGGTGTAGGTTGACCTCTCAAAACATGACATATCACCATGAAAACTATGTCATAAAGGGAACACTCTATGAAGGTCCTTGTCTATTGTGTGAAGTGTCACAATAGGATCATCATAAAATTCTCTAACACTAGAGCGCTACCACCATCAAGTATAGCATCATCATCCATGAGTACCAACAATTTGAGTCACTGATGTAATGGTGTCATAACAACCGAGGCATATCCACTGTATGAAAGGAGATCATCATGAGCACAACCATAGTATAGCAAGAGCATCCCATAATCATCACCAAAAGGCATGTGCATATCTGAAGATAGAACCAAACCATGGCAATCCATCAAGATACCATCCAACCCAAGTAAAATACTGTCTCCAAGTCCAGCCAAAAAGTCCATGATGCAATATAGAAGCCACTTCTACCTGAATTCCAACCTTTGGAAGGCTAGAATCATAATGTCACCCTGCAAATCTCTGGCTCATGTGATGAAAATCACATTTACAATCCCCATACAAAATGGTTGGTAACAGGACTGAAGATGGCCTAGGCAGTCCATTTATATTTTGACATGATGCAATTATTAGTCCTATTGACATAATTTGATCACTTATAAGCTTCAGTTAATTTTCTTCTTTCTACTCTAGATGTCACTTAAACAAAACTCATAGATTGGTGTCATGGAACGCTGATACTAGGGTGGTTTCTATCATACACTACAGAATGAACAAAAACAGGTCTTATAGTATATATTGTCAGATAAGAATTTGGAACCTTTACTAGCATAAAAAAGATTAGCATCTTCTACTCCTGCAAAGCAAAGAACTCAAGGCCACTAGAGCAGGAAGAGGAACACTGGATTGCTCAGTTTAAACTCCAAGATCAACAAAAAAAAAAGGATAATAACTCACGCCAGGAAGTCTGGGAAATACGAAAGGAGGAGCAAGAATTTAAAGAATGGAAGACAAAGGAAAATAAACATATTTTGTTCTTTGATGGGGCCTCCAAAGGGAATCCAGGTTTTGCAGGTGGAGGAGGGGTCCTGGTAAGCCCCACTGGTTTTTTGGAAATAAGTTTCGCCTGGGGACTTGGAATTGAAACTAACAACAAAGCAGAAGCCCTAGCCCTCTGGCAAGGGCTAAACCAAGCAATCAACCATGATGTCCAAGATCTGGTAATAATAGGGGACTCCCGGTTAATAATCAAAGCTTTAATCCTTCGTAGCAGACTCAAAAATGCAAAACTCCATCACATCTTGGAGAAAATCCAGCTCCTCCTTGGAAAACTCCGATCTTATAGGTTTTACCACGTCCTTCGGAACCTAAATGCGCCAGCAGATGCAGAGGCCAATAAAGGTGCCCTCTCTAATATTGGGACTTTACATCTTAATGGAACAACGTTCAAAATGGATCTACCCTGACTCTAGGGGAAAAAGCCATAAAGTAGTTATGGGCGCGAGCTGGAAAGAGGAAATTCTCATGACAGAAGGGATCAGGCAAACCCAAGGCACTACAAGATAGAGCAAGTGGTCAGAATAAACAGATTTACTCATCATTCGGGCGTTGAATTTCCATGGAAAGGTGACAGTCTTGCAGGTCGCCCACGCCCCCCAAATCGTGAGAATCGTTTAGGGGAAATGATATGGGAGGAATATGATGTTAAAAAGGGAAGCAGGGACGAACCCTTTCATCCCAGGAGCATACAGAGGCAACCAAGGCAGTCGCGCAGAGGAACAGAGGCCAGTTACGAGTGGAGCGCGCACAGTTGCAGAACACCAGGTGAAGAAAAGAAGGCGACGGAGATGGCATCCAGCTCGGGCAACAAACCCAATACAGAAGACAGGTTGAATGCATTGGAAGACGCCCTGAAAAATCTCAAGCAAATGCTGAATCACCAACTAGATTTTCTGCAAAATTTGGACATTGATGCAGGATGGCGGTTGGAGTTGTTGGAAGGAGACATCACCACTACGAAATTTGAGCTAACAGAGGAGCTTGGAAAGCTGTGTAAAGAGCTCAAGGATCCCAAACAAGAATTCGAAGTCAGAGTCAACCAACTGGAGGAAAAAATGGCTCAACTGAACAAGGATTGGAAGCAAGACCCAAAGTAGTTTGATCAGTTTCTCAAAACTAGGATAGGAGCTCTGTAATGCCTCAGCGAGGAAGGCATTTTGTATAGAAGCCTCCGCAGTAAATAAATATGTAATGCTTCCCTCCCCTGGAAGGAAAGTATAACCTCCTGGTTTTGTAGCTGAATAGTAGAGCTTCACTCACTATATTTGTAACAGCACCAGTGGCTCGCCACTGTTTTCTTTAATCAAAATCCATTACCCGCTTTTGTCAAAAAAAAAAAAAAAGATTAGCATCTTCTTTACATAAGGAAGCTGAGAAGACACGGGTGAAGGTTTTTACAGCTGGCTGCAAGCAATTCTATCTGTTACAACAAATTTTAGCACCCACAAAAATGTAAAGTTCCAATCACCAAGGTGTTAGTTTTTTGCAACTGAGGAAGGCTACCCACTGACACCTTAGTAGCTCTTCCTCTCTCTTTTTGTTGGCTCTTCTCCAACTCAAGGGGGGCTTCCATAAGGATAGGATTATCAGGGCTATGGAGTGGGCGCTCAAGGTGAAAAATGAAGAGTAAGCTTTGATAAAACAACGTGGTTGTAGTAAAGGTATGTGGTAGTGGAAATGGAGAAGGGGGTGTGGAAAGGAAATGAAAGGGAAATGAGGGAACAAGGAAATGGGGTGATGTAAGATTAGTGCCTATCAATCTAAGGAATAATGAAGTCATGAAACATTGAATGCATGAAAGAATTAGGGTGTTACAATCAACTACTTTGAGGTAGGTTATACAGTTGAGAAAGATATGTGGTAGTGGAAATGGAGAAGGGGGTGTGGAAAGGAAACGAAAGGGAAATGAGGGGAACAAGGAAATGGGATGATGTAAGACTAGTGCCTATCAATCTAAGGGCTAATGAAGTCATGAAACATTGAATGAATGAAAGAATTAGGGTGTTACAATCAACTACTTTGAGGTAGGTTATACAGTTGAGAAAGGTTATTTTACCACATTCAACCTTTTGGATGAAAAAACTTATTTGATGCATCATCACTTGGGTGTGTGTTGATTTTTCCTTAACTCAACACATGAAGTAATTGCCAATAATTTGCTCAAACACAGAAATTATACTGGCTGATATAATTATGGAAATTATGCAAAATTACCTACAGCTGAGTTAATTAACAAGAAATAACAGCAGAAACATACACGGAAATCACACACATAAATTGGACAACACAGGAAGTACCCTGGAAACCCCAGTGTGGGGAAAACCATCAAAGGAGGGGCTTTATTTAGTTTCTTGAGCAAGTTTTACAGCAGCATTTACACAGGAAAACTCAGAAAACTATAACAGCAACTTCAGAAATGCTTACAGCACTGATTCTGCCCTGTTCTGAGAACTGTATGGCCCTCCAAAACTCAGCCTAACAGGTCACTGTACGACCCAGCTGTCTTGGCCACTTATGGGTGTTGTATGGCTTCCTTAGTGCACCCTTCTAGGCCTTTGAACAGCCCAGAAATATCTGCTGTACCAGCTGTTGTATAGTACGGCCCTGTACAACTTATTGAACATGTATGACCCTGAGAAGATGAGGAGTATCCCACTGCCCACTCTCAGCAAATTCTGCCAGCTCCTCGCTGTCTTTGCTATGCTCAAATAGCCCTCAAGCACCCCTGAAGATCGCTGCTCTGTTCTGCTCAAACTCTTCAGCAAAAAACAACCACTCTCCTCAGCGCTAGCTCCCTCCTTCAGCTCACAAATGAGAATGTGTGTTGTCCTCTCACCCCCGGCCTCCTTTTATCTCCTTAGCAACCCCCCATTCCCTTTGAGATGTGTGCCAAGCCTTGGCCTCAATGGTTGAGATTGGAGCTAATGGACCCCACTCTCCACTAGGTGGTGCGCCCCCTTTTGGACAGGGTCCCACACTCCACTAGAAGCCACCCATAGGAGGTGTGCCCTCTCTCCTTGGGCCCCACATTCCACTCAAAGATGAAATTTGGCTGCAAGTCTAAGTCAGACTTAGGCTGATCTGGGTCAATTTTAGGTGTCTCCACTAGGATCAATCTCTGATCCAATCAAATTTGCTGCTACTGCTGTAGCTGTCCCTCTGAATTGAAAGATCCACATGCTACTTCTGCTGCACTCTGATCTGATGTGC
This sequence comes from Picea engelmannii, assembly GCA_009831015.1. Lineage (NCBI taxonomy): Eukaryota > Viridiplantae > Streptophyta > Pinopsida > Pinales > Pinaceae > Picea > Picea engelmannii. Next base: position 43,463 of record ML820389.1, read on the forward strand.
TGTTATGCTCATCCATCAATGCCAAGTCATACCAATCGACTTTCTTCGACATTGATCTCTGATCCAGGATCCCCCTGGACTCACCTACAGGCTATCCCAACACCCTGTACTTCATACCTTGCCTGATGCCAAGCCTCACTGTTGCATCCAAGGCCGCTCCCTCTGCTCGTATGAGCACCTGTCCATCAATGAACATTACTTCATACCTCATATCCTCTAGAGATGATATAGAGAGCAAGTTGACCTTCAACTTTGGCACATACATCACCTCATCCACCTCCAGAGACACTCCTGAATCTAGCTGGAATCTGATGCATCTAACCCCCTTTACTGCATGCCTTGTGTGCGCCCCACTTTTCACATGGTGGTCCGAGCTCGTCTTCGAAACACTAAGGAACACCGACCTCATTCCTGTCATATGGCGAGATGACCCATTGTCCACGAACCATGCCCCACTATCCTCAAACTCAACCAATCTGTTGCTGCTAGAAAGAGTGGCAACCAGAGAAAATTCGTCATCAAATTTCTTTGCAAATGCATACATCTCAGTATATGTTGTAGTTTCTACCTTTGACTTCTTCTCTTCTTCTTGGGACACTTACTGGCACAGTGGCCAATTTTGTGACATGCAAAGCATCTCACTTTTTCCATGTCTCTAGAGCCTCTCGCTTCACTGCTCTTCTTTGCATGAAGAGCCACATTCTTCTCCTCCTCACTCTTCGGCTGATTAGCATGAGATACATCCACTCACAGCTCCTCTTGGGTGAAGTTGTCCCACAACCTCTCCCAACCAGGGAGTTTCTCCCGTGCAACCACCCCTCGGATAAACATGTCCCATTGCTTGGTGAAGCCTTTCAAGGCTGTCCCCACCAACTCGGTCTCATCTACGGTCTCTCCCACTGCTGCAAGTTCATCTCGTCTCTGAGTGAACTTTGTGAGGTAAGTGACCACCGATTCTCCCTTGGCCATCTTCTTGCTTCTCAGCTTCTCTCTAAGCAACATCTTCCTGCTCTGGTTGTCAGACTGGTATAGCTTTACCAGGGCCTCCCACACGTCCTTCGTTGTTTTCTTGCCAGACAAATGTGGAATGATGTGGTCTTTGACACCATCCACAAGTATCCTCCTGGCCTTGACATCCTTCTTGGTATGGGCTGCTCGTTGTACTGGATCAGCTGGGGCTGCCACTTTGCCTTCAACAATTTCCAGTAGCCCATTCTCCTCCAGCACCAAGGTGATGCGCTCCCTCCAAGGACAAAAATTTGTGGCTCCATCCAGCCTGTTCTCAAACCTTAAGCCTACACTGGCCGTTTGAGTCTGCTGCCCTGTTTTCCACACACAAATTTCATGGTCACACGTCCCACTTGCTGATTTACTCCTCCTGGTCTGCACAACAAGTCACTAGGCTCTTTCTGTACTCAGAGGCTGCGCTCTGATACCATGTTGATTTTTCCTTAACTCAACACATGAAGTATTTGCCAATAATTTGCTCGAAATTATACTCGCTGATATAATTCTGGAAATTATGCAAAATTACATACAACTGAGTTAATTAACCAGAAATAATAGCAGAAACATACACATAAATCACACACATAAATTGGACAGCACATGAAGTACCCTGGAAACCCCAGTGTGGGGAAAACCAACAAAGGAGGGGCTTTATTGAGCTTCTGGAGCAAGTTTTACAACAACATTTACACAGGAAAACTCAGAAAACTATAGCAACAACTTCAGAAATGCTTACAACACCAATTCTGCCCTATTCTGGGAGTTGTACGGCCCTCCAAAACTCAACTTAACATGCCATTGTACGGCCTAGCTATCTTGGCCACTTATGGGGTTGTACGATTGCCTTAGTGCGCCTTTCTGGGCCTCTGAACAACCCATAAATCTCTGCTGTATCAGCTGCTGTATAGTACGGTCTTGTACAGCTTATTGAACAACATGTATGGCCCTGAGAAGATGAGGAGTATCCCTCTGCCCACTCTCAACAAATTCTAACAGCTCCTTACTTCCCTTGCTTTGCTCAATTAGCCCTCAAGCGCTCTTGAAGATGGCTTCTCTGTTATGCTCAAACTCCTCAGCAAAACACAACCACTCTCCTCAGCTCCAACTCCCTCCTTCAGCTCACTTGCTCAACTCACAAATGAAAATGTGTGTTGTCCTCTCACCCTCAGCCTCCTTTTATCTCCTTAGCAGCCCCCCATTCCCTTTGAGATGTGTGCCAAGCCTTGGCCTCAATGGTTGACATTGGGGCTGTTGGACCCCACTTTCCACTCGATGGTGCGCCCTCCTTTGGACAAGGTCCCACACTCCACTAGCAGCCACTTTTAGGAGGTGCACCCTCTCTCCTTGGGCTCCACATTCCACTCAAAGATGAAATTTGGCTGCAAGCCTAAGTCAGACTTAGGCTGAAATACTAAGGCTGATTTGGGTCAATTTTAGGTGTTCATTAGCATGCCTAGGACACCTCATGAGCTAAAACTAACAGCGTGTACTTAAGGTAAAAGGATTTAGTTTAATGCAATTTACCCCAAAGTGTGTGCTGAAAATAAGCTATAGAATCAAAGTCTTGGAGGGCTAAGGGTGCCACTCTTCAATATGAATGTGAAGGAGCTGCTTTATGGCTGAAATGTACTTCCAAATCTGCAACTTAATTGATAGAAGAAAGGAGAACGAGTGCAGAAATAAAACAACAAATAAAAATGAGAGAGAACCTCCTCACATTGCTTATTCCTAAATGAATATTGAATTCATTATTAAGCCTTCACATAAGTATGATAACAAGAAAATTTTATAACATATAAACAATAATTGAATAGCATAACATAACCATACAACAAAGTAGACCAATACCTCAATGCTTCATTAATCTTCAAAGGTTTTATACACATGGGAAGCTCAACATTATCTCCAAGTGCCTACATCTTCCTTCATTTCTTTCACTTCTTTACAATCCTCTAATTTTCCAAAATCCCCTTTGAAATGGAGAGAAACTCCTCTTTAAATAGAGTGAGTTAAGTCTCCCATACAATTAAATATATTATCTTTTTAACTAACTCCGTGACAAGTCAATAAATTATAAAATATTGGAGTAGTTAGGTCCATGGTTGACAATATCAAGACATGTGGACGCTAGCCTCCTCAAGAGAGGTCGCCCTCATCCAAAAATAGGCAATGATATGCAACGAAAACCTCCAAGAGAGGACACACCATCCAGAAATAGGTTTTTATACTAAGTCAAACGCTAAATGGGTCCACATAGAATTTTCTCTCCAAGAATGAATGCAAGCAAAATATAATAAAATACTTTTCAATCTAAGAGGATGTGCTAAAGGCTCCACCTAGAAGATCTCACAAAGTGCTCCCTCCAAGGTGCATGAGGGCATATCCGAGACCCTCGTGGCAACCATTATGAGGCTATACGAGTCAGTTTTGGAACGCCTCAAGATGACACACGACCTTTCTGACTTCATCCGGAGTACCATCGGGGTAAAACAGGGGTGCACCCCCTCTTGCCAACCCTCTTCGGGATCTATATTGATGAGTTGGAGTCCTTCCTCCATGAGCACATTTAGGAGGGGGATGGTTGTTTTCTACATTAGGTGTTGATTTCCCTGCTCCTATTCGTCGACGACTTGGTCTTGTTGACCTCTACTCCTGAGGGCCTGCAGAGATAGATTGACGCATTGTCATCTTTTGTGATCTTCGATAGCTGATGGTCAACCTGGGCAAAACCAAGGTTTTGATCTTCAATGCATCGAAGAGCTCTCTTACAGATTTACATTTCTACTTGTGGGGGGCAGAGATTGAGATCACCAGAGCTTACACTTACTTGGGAGTACAGTTCATGGGGCCTCGTTTTGGTATGCAACAACCCTCCAACCTCTACTCAATAAAGGGTATGGTTCCCTGGCCCTCATCGAGAGACAATGCTTCTTGGGTCAATTTCAAGACATCTCATCCAAACTCTATCTCATGGAGGCGATTATTAGACCCACAGTTCTTTATGGCTCTGAAATCTGGGGGTCGAGCTTGTTATAGATAAACTGGGGCAGGATGGAGAAAGACCAAACCCTACTTCTCAGGCTTATCATCCGTTGCAAGCAGATGGTTCCACAGTCCATTATTTAGGCAGAGTTTGGTGTCCACCCATTCTGCCCCGAGGTCATTTTCCGTTTGGTCTCTTTTTCCCATAGAGTCCGATCTTTCAGAGGGTTTGCCACAGAGAGAGAGTGGTATCCTTATCTCACACTATGCTTCTTGGAGGCTCTCGCTTCGCATCCCCATTCAGGCCATGCATGAGTTTGGTTCTCAGAGGCATCTTGACTTCTTTAGTGGATGACTATCTCCCCAGAGCACCTTTCCTCGTTCAGTTTCTCCCTTTATGCTTCGTTCCATCTCTTGCTGACTAGAGAGGTATTGAATCTGTCTATTAGAGAGGACATCTACAGATGGTACGCTCAAGTCACTTGGACCTCACCTCACCTCTGACGATGCCCACATCACGAAGGCATTTTCTTTTCCTGCAACATGGGGAATAACATGGTCCTTGATTGCATCAAGAATAATCCTCTTGACCTTCATGTTCTTCTTCTGGAATTCTGCCAAAAGAGTTGCATCTGTAGGAACAACGATGGGATTCGATTTTGTGCTGTTCACAATGTCCCATAACTCAGCTTCATCTAGCAACAAAACTATCCTCTCCTTCCAAGGAATACAGTTCGCTGCCCCATCCAACCTATCTTCGAACCTCAAGCCAGTAGCCATGACCTTCTCAATTGAAACTCAGCTCTTCCCCTTCCTTCTTCCAGGCAAACCCCTTTGCACTCACTGCAAATCTCTTGTCTGCAGAACCTCAGAGCTCCAGCTCTTATAACATGTTGAAAATCTGATGTCAAACACTTAGTCAAAAATAGATTTCAACCTCCTATCGTTATTCACCAATAAAGCAATGGAACCACATGCAATTTACTGGAACTATGAGCGGAAATACAAGTGACTAAGCAATCTGAAAATATAGCAGTGGAAATAACAATGAACAGTAGATAAAATCACCACATTTGACATAAGAAATTCTGGGCAAAGCCCCTGGAAAAACCCTCAAGGGGAAAACCAGTACAAGAGAGATCTTTCTTTATTGAGCTTGAAAGGAGAATTTCTGAGTTTACAGCAGTCTTTAACAGCAAGAATAAAACAGTACTTAGCTCCGAAAATGTGCCCTTTCTACACCTTGAAAACTGTGCCAAAGACTAGAAATTTAAATTTGTGCCCAGGCACAGTCTCAAAAACTGCAGCAAATTTCTACTAATCTGCTGAACTGTATGACTTGTACTTAAGCATTAAATGTCTTGAACAGTGTGCACGATTTTCTGTACCAACAGTAAAGAAAAGTACAGATTCAAACCCAACAAATGTCTTGAAATCAGTGCCTCGATTTCAGTGCATACAACTGCTGTACCATTCAACAAATCTGTACAGTACGACCTTCTTTAACTGCTGTACGGTACTGTTCATAAACTGATGTACTTGCTTTGGGATGCCTGCCCTCTCTCCCTCTTGGAAAGTGCATCCCACTCTCTGCCGCTCCTTCTCCTTACCCTTTCAACTCTTGCCCTCAATCTCTCTTGGAATGAGTGTCTCTTCAACTTCCACTCAAGATTTCCTTGAGAAGTGCACCCCCTCTTCTCTCTCAAGCTCCTTTTATGCATCTTTTATGTGTAACTGCTGTAACCCTTGGTCTTCCAAAGAGATGAATGGTCAAGATTAGATCTTTCCCTCTTGAGATCAACGGTCACGACTTAATCATCCTTTGAGTTCACTTAAATCACTTAAGTGACCCAAAAGTCATAAAGTCACTTTTACCCATTAAATAAAAGGCTCATCTTGACTTTATAAAATCACTTTATAAAGTCACCTAAGAGAGAAATATGCTTGGTCTCTTCTACATGCTGGGGCTGCCAATGTAGAAGTACATCGAGCTACCAAAATCTAACAGGCGTCCATTTGATCATCACTGGGCAAACCTTCGTTTCCACTTTCAGAGAAGAATCTAGATTTGATGATGAACTTCTCCACAAATTGATTTCATGCTTGGATTACCTCATCTTTCGTATTCTATGAACTTAGAGTAATCACAAAACAATGTGTTCTTTGATGCGCTCTGTGCATCCTTAAACTATTTGTATTCATTATTTTGTTGTGAGGTCTAGTTGAATGTCCTCTTTGTCATGCCATCTTTTGCAACATTCTTCATCCTTTGAGTAGATTTATTGCCAACATTGACAAGATAGAATTTGTGCTTGACAACAATATTAAACTTGTCCTAGGGTTATGACTTGAGTGGTGTCGAGCATCTTTCTAGGCTCACACGAATTCTCTTGCAAATATTTTCTGCACTTGTGTAGCTTTGTGAAGGCAACCTTGTCTTCATATGTGAATTGCTATACTTCAAAAAAGGAATCTAGTTGCCTCAACAAATCATCAAGTTGTTGGATGTCCATTTGATTGTCATAAGGAAAAATCTCCACCTTGGTTTCGACTTTCAGAGAAGAATACAGATTCGTCAACGAACTTCCTCCACAACTTCTTGATTTCGTGCTTGGATTACCTCCAAAGGGTTTCTGCTGGATAGTTATCTGAGCTGCTGCGGTGAAGGCTATTAAAATCTGCAACAGTTGAGTCATATTAGCCATTTGTCCATCCATACTGTTGGCTTTGCCAGTGAGATTGGCAATTCCCTTTTTGAGTAGTTCAATACAACTGTGTATTGTCCTCTATTTCTAATTCAGTTTGAGAGTGAGTCTTAACCATAAATACTGGACAAATTCCAACAACTATTTGTGAAAGAAAGCTTTGATACCATTTTGATCCAAATAGGAGTGCACTAGCAGAATTAGCCGAACCACATCAACAACTATGATGAGTTCAACTAACATGCACAATCACTATTTTATGGTGTGATAAATTAAACAACTAGCTTAGACATATGAATTTATACATTAAACCCACATTGGCACAATAAAGATTTGGTCAACAAATCTCAATTATGAATTGTCATTAACAAAGTAAATCTGTAGGAAAAATATGAACAACTTGCAACTTTAACAACGAAGAAATAACCAACTTGTTTAGAATCTTAGGGTGGTGTATATATAATTTACTAAAGGAATACAAATTCATTCATTTCCTGTCTTGTTCATATTCTCTAAATATATAATGGAACAAAATTTGGGAAGAGGAAGAGATAGAAAGAAGAAGACAATTTGTCGTGTTTGAGCTTTCACACAACAATGTGTTGCACTGTCTATCTGTGGAAGCGAGTCTGCATTGTTTTGGCATGTGTTGCTGCAACAAGGATTAACATGCCAACATATTGGGATAAGGTATTAGTGTGACTGAACTTTGGAAACTTGTGACCAGTTTGTAGTGGCAGAACAGTGCAAGTAAGAATATTAGTGCATCTGTGACACAACACCATTTTTCTGCTTCGATCTGTCTCTATGTTCTCCATTGCAATGTATTTTTGGTGCTGGTGAATTGTCTTGACTTTGCACCTTTAATACAATGGACAAATCTGTGTGGCCATACTTAGACAATTCTCGGGTGAACTTTCCACTGGCACAATTCTTCTAGTCACAGGCTTTGTCAATCTTGGATTGCTTTTGGGAGCAGATTTTAGGGGATGCTTGGGAAAAATGAGGGTGAGATCTAATGTGCAATGTGCCTAAACTCCCCGGACTAAACTATGGTTGGAAACTATAAAATTTCTGAAATATACAATAAATAGAAACAAAATATTGTGTAAACAGAACAATAGTGTAATTTCCAGCAGATTAAAAGGCTTGAAAATCGGAATTTAATGGATGAGAGAGAGAGAGAAACTAGTGCCTACTTATCCTTGGGATAATGGAGTCTTTCAAATCTGCGAGGAGGGCCTAATCTAGTCTAAAATAAGTTTCTTAAGGCTGCTCTAAAGCATGCCACAAATTATCCGAATAGGTGGAACTAAAGAGTATTTCACGCAAGGAAATGACTAAATGAATTGACAGTATCAAAATCAAATCAAGTGTTTAATTCCCTAAGGATTCCTAGCTTAATCACTATCTTTTGACAAACAACAAGCAAATAATTTTTTTAAAGTAAATAAACAAATAGAGAGGGCCAGAAAAAACACACTTAACTGTGCACTTTGAAAAGTAATTTACTTGGTTAGCTTGGTCCAATCCTTTTGCATGTGTGAAATACTTGCTCCAATCCACCACAATAAGCTCAAGACAATAGCCTCAAACAACATAAATTGAAAGGGAATCCAAAATTTACTCTAGAAGAGAGAAGAATCACTATAGCTTATTTAACAACAATCTTTACAAGTGAGGGGAGCCTCTTATTTATAGAGTTCTAGGTTCAACCACCTCAAGAGAATAATAATACCCTGGTGATCATGTTTGAAGGGTCGAACTTATAAAATAATATTACAAAATATACAATTGGTTATCAAAATAATATTTTAACCCTCTCATGAAAGAATAAAAGACCCTAGGGTGCATGCCTAGGAGAGAGATCCATCAAATAACAATAAAATATGCTTATGTGAAGTGTGCTCTAGGGACTTGGGAATGGTGCAAAGTGGTTGTGACCACCTCCCAAAAATAGCAATATCGGGCCTCAACAAGTGCGACATCCAAGAGAAGTCATAACCCTATCAACAATGATAAGTCTCCAAATAGAAAGTAGTTCACCAAGGAAGGTGTGCCACTCGTTATCACAAAATCTAGCACCTATGCAAAGCCTTCACAAGATGCTTGACTAGTGTAACATATGGAAGTAATTTCCATTGTCACCTAAGCAAGTACTTCCCTCATTTTAGTGAAGGATGAGGATCCAACACAAGGGAGGCTTCCCTAGCAACCTCAAAGGATCCTATAGCAAGCTAAAGGCAAGTCTATGCCCCCCTATCGTGGTTACTTGATTAGCTAGGTCAAGGTCAAAGGTGAGGTTAAGATGGATAAGACAAGGCAAGTTGATTGTGCATGTGTGAGGGTGTTTGTAAGATAATCAATGATGTTTATTAAACTAAGAAAGTAAAGTAAATGCCCTGAAACACTAGCAAAAGAAAAATGAAAGCTGTAATAAAACTTGTATGAAAGATAAGATATTTAAGCATGTAACAAGTTTATAACAACAACAACACACTAAAATCAGCAAGAAGACTATGGAAAGCATGCCAAATGCCAAGTAAAAGACTTATAAACCATCATCCAATGATTGCTTGAAAGAAAGAACTTAAATCTTTGTTAATTAGATGTAATATAACAAGCCCTAATGGCTGAAAATGCAATTATTGTAGCAATGACTATGTTAGAGACTATTCTAAATAACCAATGCAATGCGTTAGACTAAAATGATGGTAAATAAAGATGCAAATGCAAAAGGTCCTAAACTAACA